>JAOTNS010003621.1:0-285914 GCA_028476615.1 Culter alburnus
TGTACTAATTGTAGTGTTTATGAGGAAGCAGGACAACCAGATAATAATGCATTACATGGGTAATCTAGTCGAGCGTCATGGAATAGCATGAACTACCTTTTCTGAATCAGAAAATGATAACATATTCGTATTTTAGCAATGTTTCTGAGGTGAAAGAAGGCTTGTTTTTGTAACATAGGAAATATGATTTTCAAAGGACAATTTTGCTGTTAATATAACACAGGTCTTTAAATGTCGAGGATGAGTAACAGACATCTTCAAATGCAGATTGTTAGTCTGAGAGATTCGTGTACAGGTTTTTGGTCCATAAGTAAAATATACTAATTACTTACTATAATACTATACTATAATACTTAAAAAAAAAACAAAGACAAACAGTTGTGTATCTTTTACGGATCTGAAGTATAGTACCTTCATTTTGATTCATCCAGGTGTCAATTACTAAACATACAATCGTAATTTAATTTAAATCAAACAATGAGTGCAAAATATCATCCTAATCTGCCATGTCTGTGTTTTTTTCAGACAAACCCTAAAAAATTCTAGAGCAAATTACATACTGTTATTTGTGCAAACTCCACCGTGCTCTGAGAAATCTAATTTAGCCTTAATGCGAATGTCTGTGATTGCTGATGTTGTATCCCTTATTCCAACGCCCCACGACGCTTTGCACGAATTATGGGAGTAATTTCCGTTAACTGTAAACAGTCAGTGATAGACATGATCTTTTAAACTGGGTACAATAAGATGACATTATTCTACTCACCCTTCAACCAATGAACAATAAATGGACATTTAAAAGTGTGAAAGCATCAACAACGTAATTTCAACAAGCCATGTAAAGGTGTGATTTTTCCACAGCAATAACGGATGGGTTGAACATATGCTATAGTGATATATATGCATTATGTAATACATTGCCTTAATAAAAAAGGTCATGAACTTCAGCATTGTGTGGGTGAACTGTATACTGTGAAACAAACCTGGAAAGAGACGTGAGGCTTTGAGGAGATTCTTTGTGCATTCCAGTGAATTATTAATGGGATGTATTGTAAATTATATAGAGAGAACAGACCACAAATGTACAGTATATGCTGTCCTTTTTCATACTATTACAGCAGTATGCAAAGAGACAAAATAAAATATTCTGGAGGATAGAAGCAGCTGCTGAAAAGAGCTCTTGCCATAGATATTTTTGTTATAACATTTACAATACCAAGCGTTATGTCATTCTCATGATGTCTGAAAATAAAACATGAAAGAAATTGACAGCTGATTCAGTCAAGCTGACAGATAAGCTTTAATTGTAGGGCAACCATATGATTTGAAACGATAAGTTTCAGTTTTTTTGAATGGAAGTTCACCAAACCGGAAGTGGAACCCGTAATTTGAAACGCAGTAGGCTAGTCAGGAATAAGGCTAGTCAATAATCCTCACACTTTATGTTTTTGACCTCCCTGAGCTGTTGTTTGTGCCCAATCTTATGCACCAAAAGCATGCTTTGCAGTGTGTTTTATATTTGAATTAACCCTAATTATCAAACTAATAATGTAATAATATGTTGTCAGTGGCCTAAAATGAACTGGCCTGATTAGCTGCTTCAGATGTGTTTGAGTAAGGGTTGAGAATTAAACTCTTAAGCACAGTGAGTCTGCAATAAAAGGGTTAAATAACTGGCTGTAAAACTCTCTCTGTCTCTCACTTTCACTCACACACACACACACACAGAGGGAGGGGGTCGGGGGACTGAGACCCTACGTCTAAGAGAGCTTAAGAAAAATCCACATTTAAACCAAAATATCTGACTTCCTGTTGGTCAGAGCTAATGACTGTAAATGAGAAAGTTGTCCAGTTTAATGAGAACAAGTGTACCGAGTTTGGTGACTGTAGGTTAAACTAAACCCCCCACTTTTGTCAAAAGGTGGCGCTGCAGAGCCCCTGCTCCCCGCCCGTTTCTAAGGCTTTGTCCATATCTACTGTATGACAATAATGATATGTGTGTCGAGTTTCATCCAATTTGAAGCATGTTAACGGCTTCAAAAACGCCCAAGAATATTATAAAAGTTTGACGTGTTGCCAAGGCAACTATGTTTGAGATATCACAATTCTTTTCAAAGGTCTACCTCTGCCATGTTTTGACATTATTGTGGTGAAGTTTGAAGCAAATCGGATAAAAATAAGATGGTGATCTCAAAGCATTTTGAAAGTGACACGCTTCCTGCTGCCAGTTGGTGGCAGTATAACTTTGACTCACAATAGTCACATCCATGTGATCGGAATATTACAGCCAACACACTCGTGAAGTTTCATAAAGATCAATCAATGTATGCAGAAGTTATAACACATTTCCTGTTTCCCTTTTCGCCATAAATTCGTTGCCGCCACGGCCAAACCGTTCGAGATATCAAAAATCCGCTGGCAATTTTTCATCATCAATGTCTTGACTTCATGCTGACCGAGTTTGGTGGTGATCGGATTAATCTAGGAGGAGTATATCAAATTCCAGAGCATGCGTTTTTCAAACAACCATAATAGCTGACTTCTGTTGGGGACGTATAACTTAGAGTACGAAAGTTGTTCGGCCCGATAAAGTCTATATGTGTACCGAGTTTTATACTTGTATGTGCAAGCGTGTTGATATATAGACCACGTTTTCTGACTCAATTCAAGGGGGGCTGTCGAGCCCCTCTGCCACGCCGGGTACCAGCTTTCTCGGCTGTAATGGCCGCGGGTCTGACCCTGGTGCAAAATTTCAAGAGTTTTTGAGCATGTTAAGGGCCCCAAAAACCCCAAAAACTTAGAAAATAAATATAGCTGCGAGCAGCGATGACGGGCCAAAGCCCGGTGGCACCGCCACCCCTGTGGCTTCAGGGCAACTGTGCATGGTGGGCAATGGGCATTTAAAACAGTTAAGCATAAAAGGACTGTCAAATTCACTCCACATTTACTGCACTACAAGGTAGCGCATAGAGCCCTCCTCCCTGCCCGTTTCTAAGGCTTTGCCCATGTCTACTGGCTAACAATCCTGATGTGTGTGTGGAGTTTCAAACAATTTGAAGCATGCTAAGAGTCTCAAAAGCATTCAAAACCAATATAAAAGTTTGATGCGTTGCCAAGGCAACTGTGTTTGAGATATCACAATTCTTTTCAAAGGTCTACATCTGACATGTTTTGACATTATTTAAATGAAGTTTGAAGCAAATAGGGTAAAACATAAGATGGTGATCTCAAAGCATGCTGAAAGTAACACATTTCCTGCTGCCAGTTGGTGCGCTATAACTTTGACTCACAATAGTCACATCTATGTGATCAGCCTTGTAGAACGAAGACACAGCTGAAGAGTCATCAAAATCAATTAATGTATGCAGAAGTTATAACACTTTGTTTCCCTTTTCTTGCTATTAATTCGTTGCCTCGCCAGGCCAAACCATTTGAGATATCCAAAGTTTGCAATTAAACAACTTCAATGTATTAGCACCAAGTAAAAAAAGTTTGGTGTAAATTGTATAAACATGTGGAGAATTAGTAATTAATTCAAACAATATGTGTACCGAGTTTGGTGACTGTAGGAAAAACTAACCCCCCCACTTTTGTCAAAAGGTGGCGCTACTGAGCCCCTCCACCACGCCCATTTCTATGGCTTTGTCCATGTTACTGGTTGACAATATTGATGTGTGTATCGAGTTTCATGCAATTTGAAGCATGTTAAGAGCCTCAAAAACACTCAAGAATATTATTAAAGTTTGATGTGTTGCCATGGCAACAATATTTAAAATATCAAGAATCCTGTCACAGGTCTATATCTGCTGTGTATTGACATTACACTGATGAAGTTTGAAGCAAATCAGGTAAAATAACAGAGTGAACTCAATGCATTTTGAAAGTGACACACTTCTTGCTGCCAGTTGGTGGCGCTATAACTTTGACTCACAATAGTCACATCCATGTGATCAGACTCCTATAACAACACACCTGAAGTTTCATAAACATCAATCAATGTATGCAGACGTTATAAAACACCTGTTTCCTTTTCTCGCCATAAATCGTTGCCTCGCCACGGCCAAACCGTTCGAGATATCAAAAATCCGCTGGCAATTTTCATCATCAATGTCTTGACTTCATGCTGACGAGTTTGGTGGCATCGGATTAATCGCCTAGGAGGAGTATATCAAATTCCAGAGCATGCGTTTTCAAACAACCCTAATAGCTGACTTCCTGTTGAGGTGACGTATAACTTAGAGTACGAAAGTTGTTGGCCCGATGAGGTCTATATGTGTACCGAGTTTTATACTATATGTGCAAGCGTGTTGATATATGGACCAAGTTTCGGACCAATTCAAGGGGGCGCTGTCGAGCCCCCTGCCACGCCGGGGTACCAGCTTCGCGTGTTGGCCGCGGATTCTGACCGTGTGCAAATTTTCAAGAGTTTTGAGCATGTAAGGGCCCCAAAAAGCCCCAAAAAAAAAAAAAAAATAAAAAAATAAATATAGCTGCGAGCAGCGATGACGGGCCAAAGCCCGGTGGCACCGCCACCCCTGTGGCTTCAGGGCAACTGTGCATGGCGGGCAATGGGCATTTAAAACAGTTAAGCATAAAAGGACTGTGAAATTCATTCCACATTTACTGCACTACAAGGTAGCGCTATAGAGCCCCTCCTCCTGCCCGTTTCTAAGGCTTTGCCATGTCTACTGGCTAACAATCCTGATGTGTGTGTGGAGTTTCAAACAATTTGAAGCATGCTAAGAGTCTCAAAAGCATTCAAAACCAATATAAAAGTTTGATGCGTTGCCAAGGCAACTGTGTTTGAGATATCACAATTCTTTTCAAAGGTCTACATCTGACATGTTTTAACATTTAAATGAAGTTTGAAGCAAATAGGGTAAACATAAGATGGTGATCTCAAAGCATGCTGAAAGTAACACATTTCCTGCTGCCAGTTGGTGGCGCTATAACTTTGACTCACAATAGTCACATCTATGTGATCAGCCTTGTAGAACGAAGACACAGCCGAAGATTCATCAAAATCAATTAATGTATGCAGAAGTTATAACACTTGTTTCCCTTTTCTTGCTATTAATTCGTTGCCTCGCCACGGCCAAACCATTTGAGATATCCAAAATCCGTTTGCAATTAAACAACTTCAATGTGTTAGCAACAAGTAAAAAAAGTTTGGTGTAAATTGGATAAACCCTGTAGGAGTAGTAGTATAAAATTCAAAGCTGTTTTTTCAAAAAATTAACATTCAAACAAAATAGCTGACTTGTTGGTCGGAGCTAATGAATGTAAATTAGAAAATTGTCCGGCTTGATGAGAACAATATGTGTACCGAGTTTGGTGACTGTAGGAAAAACTAACCCCCCCACTTTTGTCAAAAGGTGGCGCTACTGAGCCCCTCCACCACGCCCATTTCTATGGCTTTGTCCATGTTACTGGTTGACAATATTGATGTGTGTCGAGTTTGCAATTTGAAGGATGTTAAGAGCCTCAAAAACACTCAAGATATTATTAAAGTTTGACCTGTTGCCATGGCAACAATATTTAAATATCAAAATCCTGTCATAGGTCTACATCTGCTGTATTGACATTACACTGATGAAGTTTGAAGCAAATCAGGTAAAATAACAGAGTGATCAAAGCATTTCAAAGTGACACTTCTTGCTGCCAGTTGGTGGCGCTATAACTTTGACTCACAATAGTCACATCCATGTGATCAGACCTATAACGAACACACGTGAAGTTTCATAAAGATCAATAATGTATGCAGACGTTATAACACATTCCTGTTTCCCTTTTCTCGCCATAAATTCGTTGCCTCGCCACGGCCAAACGTTCGAGATATCAAAAATCCGCTGGCAATTTTTAATCATCAATGTCTTGACTTCATGCTGACCGAGTTTGGTGGTGATCGGATTAATCGCCTAGGAGGAGTATATCAAATTCCAGAGCATGTGTTTTTCAAACAACCCTAATAGCTGACTTCCTGTTGAGGTGGTTTAATTAGAGTACGAAAGTGTTTGGCCCGATGAGTCTATATGTGTACGAGTTTATACTTATTGTGCAAGCGTGTTTGATATATAGACCAAAATTTCGGACCCATTCAAGGGGGCGCTGTCGAGCCCCCTGCCACGCCCGGGTACCAGCTTCTGCCCGGCTGAGGGCCGTGGATCTGACCCGTGTGCCCAAAATTTCAAGAGTTTTGAGCATGTTAACTCCTCGGGTCGGCGGGTTAACGCCGGCTGACCACTGCATTTTTTTTTCTAACCAGTGTGAAAGAGACTCAAACTCTCGTCAATGTTGCACATAAAATTAAGAGCTATCACCATTTTAATCGTGTGGAATATCTCTTAATTTTTGCGCACATCAGAGTAAAAAACGAAATGTTGTGCTTTTGCAAAATAAAGAAACTAACATGATGCGTGATCTCTCGTCTCCTCGAATGAAGTCCAATCTGATAGTTCTCAGAAAATGAACTGTAACTTAGTGAATACTAATCACAAAAAAATGAGACTTTTGTCTAAAAAAACGTTGAAATGTCAGGTTTTAAATTGTGTAAGTCAAATCAAAAACAAAAATTCTGTGTTTATGTAATCTGTATGAAAACAGAGCCATGTCAGAAGTCCGTGATTCAGCTCATTATCCGCTAATGCAGCCACGCCTACGAGCAGCGCTCATTCAGAGCAAATACTGAGGCAATGCATGCATTCTCGTCTCAATCGGGATTTATATCTTGAAAAGTGTTTATCTGGATGTTAAAGCCATGGTTAGTGACCTCTAGAAGACATGCCGTTAGTTCCTGGTTCCTGTTCTTCTTTAGATGAATTTGTGGACTAAAGGTGTACAGAGTGCCCTCCTCCCTCTCCTCCCTCTCCCTTGCTGATCTGACCGAAACTGCCTCTGCGGGCCTCATAAATATTTGGTTCTGACTCCCAGTCTGTGAATAAATTGTCTCTTAAATGATTTAGATCTTATTACCAGCTTTAAGCACTGTAAATGCTAAGGAAGAATTATTTTTCTATGGCCATGAAAAATACCCTTCTCTTAGAATTAATTAATAATCAATACTGAGTGTTCACGGGATGAACTGATTGATTGATTGATTGTAATTTTAATGTAGCTACATCAAATTAATCTGATTAACTGATTCAAATATTCATAATGAGTCAATTAATAATCATAATGAGTTATGAATAATTATTCATATTTCCCCTTTGAGCTAATATCGCTACAGTAGGTTGTAAGAAAGTATGTGTTTTGCTTTGATTCTTCATGTTTTTTAAGTTATTCTATCCTGTTTTAAATCTGTTGTAGTCACGGTCACCTTTAAGGAGTATCTTGTTATTTCCTATGAGAGCCACACTGTTCTATTCCGAGGCCGAGACCGAGGACCGGTGCCTTGACACGACCACAACGCAGCCCTGTATCAGCAGAGATCGAGTCGACTAGATCATCCATTGTGAAGACATCATCAACACGACAGCCAGTGCCACAGTTTCCTCAAAATTATAATCACGATTATTAATCAGTTTATTCTATCAAAGAGTAGTAACTATGGCTATTTTGCAAGTTCTTTACCAACCTACACTTCACCCAAAAGGCCTGTAGGTGGCACAAAGACTTAAATTAAACAAACTATGATAACTTCGTTAGATGGGAAATCAATACAACATGGTTTTGGTGAGCGCTTTGTAATATGTATTCACATTAGATTTTAAAGCAACACATTCGTTTGCAATAAGACAAACCAGATTCAAATTGCCAGCAAATTCGTAAAAGCAAAGAAAATCATTTCTAGCTGATCAACATTGAAAACTGGTAAACCCTTTAGGAACTTCAAAAGATAAAACAGCGAAATTCCTAATATTACCAATATTTCCATTATGTTCATTTCATAGAGTGGGCCAATATCGTGACGATTATTTAAAATCATCGAGAGAAGCAGATATCGTATCGTGATAAAATACGATTAATCGTGCAGCCCTAATTAATTTAATTTGACTTGACTGACATTGATATTCAACAGTATCCTTGACATTTATTCAACAGTGCTTTTGATCTGCCTGCATTGAACTATTCTTTAAAAGGAAAAATTATATACCAATTATCAATGTAAAACTGATTTGACACAATCTGCATTGTAAAAAGCGCTATATAAATGAAGGTGACTTGACTTGACTTGACTATTCAGATTTTTTAATGTTTTAAAGTCATAAATATTTTCAGACACACATCATAAGATGTATAGAAATGAACAACTAAAAAAGTAAGGTAAATTATCAGTTGTGTATAATCACAAGATGTGTATTCATTGTTATTATTGAAAGAATTGTATAATTTCCATGATTTCATATCTTTTTTTATTTATTTTCCCATTCTATTTTTTTGAAAACAACATTGTAGACACCATCTTCTACAACATTCATTTACACAACATTTTGAGAGCCTAAAAATGCAAACTTTTGAAAACAGGTTTCAAAGTGCACATTTTTGAAAATCATACTATTATCGTCTCTGTGTAAACTACAAAAACTTGAATTTGTGAAAACGGTGACTGCATGCGCATACGTATATCAGTCTATAGATGCAAAGGTTTCTTATTTGAAATTTTTTTTTAGCTGGTTCAGTTTTATTATATTGTTCTTACTTTACATTTTACTGGTTTATTGTCTTCAAGTCATGATTACCTGTTGGAGTGCCCTGGTTAGCCACCAGAGGGCACTCCACCCCGGACCATTGCCTCACCATATCGGACTTCATTTCCCATAACCCACTTTCCGGACTCATTATCACTTCATTGCACCCAGCTGTCTTGAGTTATGTTATTAGTGTCTGTCTATTTATACAGTGTTTGTTTCTGCCTTTGTTTTTGAGGTTTAGTAATTGTTACATGCACTTCTGAGCACTCTGTCTTGTTTTGTTTTCTTGCTTTTTGTATGGACTGAATTTATGGCTTTTGACCCTTTACCTGGCTGTGACTATGATTTTTGGATTTCCCTTAAAAAAGCTGCAATTGGATCTTACCCGCTAGTCTCAGAGCATCCGTGACACTTCATTTCATGTACAGCACTTTGGTCAACCTTTGGTTGTTTTAAAATGTGCTTTATAAATAAATAATGAAATTAAATGAAATCTCCAACTACTGGCCTGGCAGCATAATACAGCAATCAATCTACTGTAACTTAAGGTAGGGGACATTCAGTTAATTTATTCCAAATTAAATAATAATACAGAAAATATATGTTTATAATATATTTTAAAAGTAGGTACATTACATTGCTGTGTATTGCGATATGCGTTGCTGTGCACCCGTTTCCCCCACCTAAATGATGGATGCCGATCAAAAACTATGGTCGGGAAGAGACAACGAGAGTCCGGTGATAAGAAGCCCTCCCACTCCACCCCACAAAAAGACTCGAGATGAAGCATTTGCATCATTTTCAGGTAGGCATATGTTCACAAAATGGAATTTATTTGATTTGTAGTAGTAGAATTAAGTAGAGGATTAACAAATGAGAAAATTTAAAGGTGTTTAACACTTTCAATAATTTTACACTCTGAGGTGATCAGATTTCTGAAATGGAAACTGACATTTCCTTGTCAAGTGCTCAAAATATCCTTGAAATCTCACTTTTTATAATTATGTGTAACTCAAAAATATTTTTTTTTTAGGTATTATTTTGCATTTTATGTTCTGGGTAAGAGATCTGAAACTGGACCAATCAGCTGTGAGCAAAGTGACACATGTCTGACGCAATAGTCACTCGCTCAGTTTCTCTTGCTCCAAAGGTCACTACATAGTTAAAAGATTTTTAAATACAAAATTGTCTGACTTTTAATGGTGATTATTTATTATAGTTATAAATATAATTTATTATAATGTATATTGGCAGTGATAACCTATTGCGCTGTTGAGGCTCACGTAACCTCTTGAGGAGAATTCAAAAAAAAATGAGCTCTGCTCACACAAAGAACCTCAGTTCTACAGAAAGACTCGGGAAGCAAAGAAACGTTTGAATACAATTATTCAAACAGTATGAATGTAAATAAAAGATAAATGATAAAGTTCTTGGCGTAGGCCCCGTCCATAGTACAATCCGGAGAGTAGCAGACGTTTGCAGATCCTGCCTGAAGATGAAGGCAGGGGCGGAGCCTACCCCCATTGTATGGACAGGACTGACCTGGTGGTGGTGGGGAGGATGGGGTGAATGCCGGCGATGGTATCTGCGAACACGATAGTGGGTGGGAACAGAACTTATATACTCAGGTGACGTGTAATGATTGGTTAGAAAATGAGCAATGACGTGCATTAGAGTCTTCCGGGTAGAACTTCCACTAAACGCTCCCATTTCTACCAGAAGACTCGGGAAGCAAAGAAACGTTTGAATACAATTTATTAAACAGTATGAATGTAAATATCAAAGATAAATGATAAAGTTCTTTGGCGTAGGCCCCGTCCATAGTACAATCTGGAGAGTAGCAGACGTTTGCAGATCCTGCCTGAAGATGAAGGCAGGGGCGGAGCCTACCCCAAAAGAACTGGGAATGTGAATGAAATACACACCAGTTGGAGGATTCTTTGAATACGTTCCTAAATATTACCAAAGAGAAAGAGGTAATGAATGCACAGACATTAATGAATGTTTAATCATTAACAGAAAGAATCATTATGTAATAGCTTTTCGTTCTGTCATAGCTTTAAGGATGTCAAGAATGCTGCATAGGGCCATAACATTGCCACATTAGGTCGAGCATGAAAGCCAAGTAGGCCGATAGGCCAGCGTATAAACATGCCATGTAGATCATGTATGATGCCACGACAGGCCATAGTGAGGGGAAGACAGAGAGTGGATGAATGAGATACCCTGATATGCCGAATAAAGCAAGCCATATAGATGTAAATAGTAGGAATAGAAACTGATGCCGTAACAGGTAGTTTGTTTCAATAGGATACTTGCCACAGAAGATTTAAATATAGGATTTTATGATAAGCTATAACCTTACCTAATGCTTGTTATAAACATAGCCTTGGTAATCCTAGATTAACAAAAGAATACCAGTGATGTGAATAGTGATTTGATGCTATGGTCAGAAAGACAAGTTAGTCTGTGATACTAGAAGACTGCATATGAGGACCATGGTCCATAGAGTTAGCCTTCACTTGACCCTGAGTGAGTATAGGGAAATCATAACGAGTGATATTAAATCGTATGAAAACACCACCACCAGTAGTTTGCATTAGTAATGTACTAGTATTAAATTATGACAAATAAATGGCATACGTAATGAATAATATTGACTGATAAAGATATGGAGTGAGGCTATGTTAATCTGATTTACGTGTAAAGACCGCAAAGGTCCTGTATCTTGAAAAGTCAATATAGGCCAATTTGAGAAGACCTTGGAGTTACATAAAACAGACTTACCTGGTGGCCATGACAGGTTTTAATTATATGAAGAGCTAAGACAGGCCTTTGTGTAGAACCACGATATGCCATTTGATGCAAAAATGAAAACCATTTAATGTGAGGTAATAAGCCATTTGATGTGATGGCAACGATATGCCCGATGGCAACGATTTGCCCGATGGCAACGATATGCCTGATGGCGACGACCTGTCATGATGGCCATTATATTAAACCTTTAATGTTATAGCAACAATATTCCATGTAGTTAAAAGTTATGATGGCCATCAAATGTGAATGCAATGAGAGGCCATATAATGTAAAGCAATGATAGGCGATTTTATGAGATGTCAACAGTAAGCCTGATAACGATATACCTATAATGCTAAGAGTCAAAGGCAATAAAAGGCAATTTAGTGTGATCTATTCTATGTAACGCAAAAGTCATGGGGCCATTCCAAGCAAAGCAACAATGTGCTATGTTACACGAAACCGTGATTAGGCTGTTATAAGTAAAGGCCACGAAAGCCCATAATGAATACTGATTAAATGTCACGATAAGCCAATGATATAAAAGGTACACATTTGTGAAGACCGAAGCTGAAGATAAAGTAGAAAACAATGACACCACCGCTAGTAACTAGCAACCAATAATCGATGTAATTTGATTGCTATGAGTGAATGAGCATTTGAGTAATTTTAAGTAAATAATGAAAAGGTATATATATTTCTATAGGAAAGACTCATTCAATATGCTTAGGCGTGACTCCCACTCATGGCTAGATAGAACTAAGCAGAGAGAACTTTGTCTAACTGTCAGAACCTGCTAAGAGAAACCCCAAAGAAATTAACCAGTTTGACATGACATAAGTACAAGAATACTTAATGCACGGGGCAGATAAAGATTGAGAAACCTTGTTGTACGATGCCCTTGCAAAAAGGAAGCACTTTACTTGACAATGCTGAACCTGGCTGAAGCTAGCAAACCTTTGCAAAAGTATAACACCATGAGCATCGTTGTTCAATACCTTAGTAAAGAGAAAAGAGGTATTCAGGAGTGCCCTACACAGAAGGGGCACAATGAGCACAAGTGAAATGCTTATGACCAGGCGGGTGCGGAGTAGCCTACGGAGCACAGTAACTCTGATGTTCGATGTGTAGTAGGCAGCACAATATATCACTTTAGATATGTCGCGATGTGCGCATCCATAAGTCATGACGCAAGGATAGCATAGTTGCACATGTTTAGGTCCTGTCAGTTTACACGCTATTCTGTGTGCGCACACGTTAAAGACGAATTGCTTTCACTATGCATCTATTTTTGCCTGGATAGACAAGTACATGCAGATTTATGTCAAAATGTCCTTGTACACACAGTGCATTTGGCTTAGGTAACGTGAAGAAGAAAACTGATGTGTATCATTATAGGGGTTCCACGCATTCGATCTTAACTTACAGCAGGCTTGCTGCTGTCTGTGTCATTCATGTTAACCAACAAAGTACAGAGAAATAACTTTGCAGCTTTAGAGAAGATATGCAAGATAAAACCACTTGCTCTGATAATTTTATTTTTTTTTATAATATATAGAACACTTTATGTAAATTGTGTGCGTACATATCCTAAATGTTACCAAGATTTGTAAATTCAGAGAAAGTCACAAATTTAAAATAATGCCCGTCAATGGCGTAATAACCGCAATTCTGCATTATCCTTGGATTCTTCTTGTACTGCAAAGTAATAAGTCCCTTTAAGACAGTCATTTCACTTGGTGGCCATCTTTGAAACACCTCTCGGGCCGTTTCTCAATTCCAAGAACGCAGAGTTGCGGACTTGCGTTCTTGTGGAGTCCGGTCTTGCCAGCGACCTTGAAAGAACGAACTTGGAAGGACACGAGGACACAGAACGCATTGTTTAAGAATTGAGATATGCTGCAAACTTGTAGCTCAACTGACCGCCCCAGCATATTATAGGTGGCTAATGCACAATAAATACAACATAACATCACAAACAAATGTCATAACCTATTAAAATATTTCTTTCAAATTATTATAGACATTATTTCCATATCATTTTAAATCTTTTTATTTCACTGCGTGTATTTATGAAAATTAGTAGCCTTAGTGTTACATGCTTTGTCAATGTTAAGATTATTTTTTTTATATTCCAATAGAAATACTGCAGGCTTTCTTCAGGTTATCACTTTATTAAAATTAAGCAAAACGAACGGTAGACTTTCACGAGCTGTCACGTATTTGCGAGCTTAGCGGGAGTCTCAAAAGTGAGAACGAGACTTTAAAGCTTACAGCTTCCGTATGTCGACCGCCCCAGACCTAAATGCGCGTCTCCTGCCTCCTTTCTGAGGCGCGCGTTTGACCGTTTCTATAGACCCCTTAAAAGTTTGTAAACATTGCAACGTTTCCTGGTGGGCGGGGCTTAGCTGGAGGCAAAAAGAGGCGCTGGACGCAATGTTGACAAGCGTAAGCTAGCATGTTTTAGGAGGGATCTATTAAACATGGATGCGGAAGAAGGTTCAGAACTGTCCGAATATGTACTGCCACTGACTCTGCGGGACAGTGACAGCTATTTTTGTAAATTAAATTAAGTTTTGGATATTTCCAAGACAACATATGAATTAATTTCGGGTGGTTCAGGGAATTTTTTCAAGGCTTATTGTCTAATGTAACCTAACGTTGGGCTAACTATGATTATGGCTAGCAATGTGGATTATTTTAAGAGACCATTCAAAGGATGGCACACACATCTATCGCTGTATGTTTGTTTAACATTTAAGCTAGCTAGTGCGCTGAAGGTTGGTGACTTTTCACCTATACAACAGAAACTTGCTGATTTGTACTGATAAAACCAACACACCATTACATATGCATTGATTATTTTACCTGATATGAAGTGTGCACTGCAAACATGAGTATTATTTATGATCGTCTCCGTCCAGTCTGTACGCCGTATTGCTTTCAACCACAATTGTCTTCTTGATTTCTATGAAGGAATGTCTGCCGGGATCTGGTAAAACTTTAGTTTTGAACCAAAAGTGCTGTTCCTTCTATTCTGGCTGCCAAACACAAGACAACATTTTAAAGTCAAAACCTCAAACTTTTAGCGCACCTGCTATTAGTTCTTCCTTATGTTTTGCCTCCAGCTAGAGCGGTGACGTCACAGTGACGTAGGCGATTAAGGGGTCTATAGAAACCGGTGCTTCTAAGAGGCGCTGCTGTGACGTGATGACTTTAGCAGTCGGCGATTGACTCTTATTTAGAAGGCGGGACATATTCCGCCATATTGCACAATACACTTTCTCCCATTCAAAACAAAACGAGTGACACGACTTGTGTTATTCTATAGTCTTTGATAGTAACCGTGGAAACAGGTATTGACAGCTGCGTGATGTCTAGTGGCACGCGGTTTCATCCAACACTATGGAACATGGCAAGCAAACTTGGAATAAGAATTGGAGTGAGGATCAGCATCAGCATGGCGTTTACGAAATGCAACAGCTTTGCGACTAACTCGACTTAACAGATGCGCTCTAGCACATTAATAGACAGGTGAGCAAAAGTACACAGATGAAATTAATGTTATGTAGCTCAACACGATGGAATGTTAGAATTCATAGCCTACTGTTGATCTTGCTTACGGTCAACAGACTAATAGAATAGCAGTCTACAACTTTAACACTCAAATGCAGTTTAATATGATAGTGTAACGTTAGACCAAGTTAAACAGCGATGCGTTACCTCAGTTTTAATTCATAAAATAAACTTACCTGTATGAGTAGTATTTAAGCACTTGCAAGTAGGCCTACTTCAGTAGAATGAAGACTCGTTCCTATTCCTGGAAATGCAGGCTGGGACGCGCTGTGGCCTGAAATCATTCTCTCGTTGCAATCGCGCCCGCGATCCGCCGAGATTGTGCCTTTTAGCACAGGTAATTAAATTCATTTAATACATATGCAGTGTCATTTAATTAATCATTTCCTGGATCTGAATACTTACCTGAAATATGTCAAACACCCTTTATTTCATTTAAATCACCCTAAATGTTCTAGAATTACTTTCCGAAAAGGGTTATTCAAATAATCTTAATTTGTCATATCACGATATGACGTTAGTCGCAGAAATAACGCAATAACTATGGAATGAAATCGACTGTCCCTTTTTTGCACAAAGAAAATCTGGTGCACGTGCATTAAGCTGATCACACAGGACATAGACGGAGACTTTAACTGCAGAAAGTAACACGTACAGGTAATTTTTTATAAGCAGTATGCAAATGACATAGCCTTATTACCACGCAGGACATGAATATCATGTTTCTGTTTAATGTTAAAGGGAAGTCACTCGACACTATGCACCATGCATACCCAAGTTACAAAGCGTGTCGTTCTTTCTGCTGTTAGACAACGAGTCCAACTCCGCTTTTGCGGATCATTACGACATGCTATGAATGTAACAATGCGAACGAGCACCGTTCCGTCTCAAACAAATGCATGCTACTGCACTGTACGGCTCTGCTGATGTATGTAAAAAGCAAGAGTATGATTATACACCCAACGACATCAAAATGCATAAAACGATGAAAATACTTATCATGAGATGAGTGGTGTTTGTAGTGAGACGAGAGAATATGAAGATTGCTTTGATGATAGCTAGGCCCTTTGATGATATTGCTGAACGAATTCGAAATAGAATCCGCGGGTGGACCTGCACACTTCTGAAATTTGAGACGGTGAATACGATCACTCTCATAGTGCGACCGCTCAATGAACATTCAAATGATAGGCTAACGAACTTAAATGACGCTGCAGCATTATATCCAGGGGCGTAGTTTGTGGGGGTGATGGGGGGGAGTAACCCCCCCAATATTCAAATGCTTCAGTTACAACCCCCCCCAATATTTCAACATGAAAATCACAGTAGATCAAATGAAAATATGTAGAATTCATTATTTGTAATAATAATTTTGTTTCTATTCAATATGAGTTTGTCATAATAAATTAGACAAAAAATATTCTCCCCCTCCATTGAACCGATTGGTAACGCCACCAATGCGCGCCGCTCTTTCACCAAAACAACGCGAGTAGTGCGTACTGTTTGAGAGAGGCGGGTAGCACCAAAAATGAAGACAACCGCTGCCCAGCCAACTATATTAAACCACTGGTCCATTAAAAAGGATAAAGCATGTACTGAGAAGAAGGTATGAGAATGTTGTGTAATAAACTCATCTTTTAGCTAGCTAATCCATTGCAATGTAGCTATAACTATCAGTGTAACTGTAACCAGTTACCAAACAGCCGTGTGTGTGTTAGTTCTTTTCAATAGTGTCTGTAATGATCAATGACAAACGTATTCACATCGGTGTTTGTTTTCTTCCTAAATAATCTCACTTTTGAACAAATTGGCTGAATGAACGATTTAAGTGACTCACTCAATAAAAAAGCGAATCGCTGCCGCCTACTGGCGGTTTCAATATTTAACATAATTATTTCTTTTAGAATCACACTCAGTTATGTTAGAATTTGATGAATGATTACATACATTTCATAAGTTATGAAGGATAGATAGATAGATAGATTATCCAATAACGCTACACATAAAACAGATTATTATTTTTAATTAAAAAAAAAAAAAAAACAGGCGCATACGTTCAACCCCCCATGTTGAAACCAAATCTACGCCCCTGATTATATCCATCTAAAATAAACGTTTTCACATTGTAGTACATCGGACTACCGCTAACATTTGTCTGTGTGAATATTTAGATAATCACAATTATAGGCCTGTACATGCATCGTGAGGAACGTCAACTGCGAACTGAACGCCGGCGATGGTATCTGCGAACACGATAGTGGGTGGGAACAGAACTTATATACTCAGGTGACGTGTAATGATTGATTAGAAAATGAGCAATGACGTGCATTAGAGTATTCCTGTAGAACTTCCGCTAAACGCTCCCATTTATCATGTTGCAATAAAAATTCAATATTCGGGTTTTTATAGCTAGCTATTTAAGCATATGATAAAGTTAAGCATCACATGACCGAAAGTGCTGAATTCCTGAATATCACCTTGATTGAAATTGACACTAATTTCATACAACAGTTCAATAAACATGTAGTTAATATTAATCACTTACGTTTTAGGTGCAATATTGCCTGTTTTTTTGTTCAATTGCAGCAGCTAAAATAGTTCCAAACAAAGCAGAACCAGCACATCTCACAGCTCAGCCGTTTCGAATGATTCAGTGTTTTGAACGAATCGGTTGAGTGAAGATTCATGGCCAATCATAAACAACTGCTTCATTCTTGATTCAGAATGAATCGTTGAATAAGTGAATCAGTGGCTCACTCATTAAGACGGTCACTTGCCACCATCTACTGGCGGTTTTTAATTTCATGTTTAAAAGTATAAATTTCCCACCAACATTTTATTTGTATATTCAAAAATATTTAAAGATCATCATAACATTATTGAATGCAGTTGTACTTTTTCAGTGTAAATGTAATTTTGTAACAGCCCTATAGGTTTACTATTTTAATTATCAAATGTAAGAATATGAAATAAATGATTAAACAATTTAATTAGATTGGGGGAGGGGGGTAATGCCCTTTATAATGGTCAATTATTATTATATTATTAATTAAGGAATTATTATTATGATTATTATATTATAATGTAAGGAATATTAATAAAATACCCCCAGGGTACTAACATAAATATGCGATTAAATATATCACTGCGGATAAAACACTGTGAGAATGTTGCTTGTTTCAGAATAATTATATACCACACACCACACACACACACACACAAAAAAAATCTTATTTTTTCCCCCAGGCAAGCTAGTTTTTTACTCTGACAAGTAAAGCTGAGTTCAGACTGCATGATTTTCAAAGCAGTCGGGTCATTGTTCTTTCACATGCAGGACTATCTTGGCCAGCATTCCCTCGCTGCGTGTTCACACTGCATGATGGATCGCGACAGAAGGTTTCACACTGCAAGACTTGGAAGAATCGCCGACAACTCGTCTGGCACGCAAACTAACATTTCACAACACAAGCGAGATGTGACAAGGAAAAAACGCATATCACGCGTGCAGACTGAGTTATATTATTATTAAAAATGTAGCCCGCAAGAAGCTTGCAATACCAACTGCCTGGCCGTGATTGCAGTGAAAACAAGAAAAAAAAGAATATAGAGGAGGGAAATGGTTGAGGAGACGTGAGGAACGGATTGGGGTCTGCAACGAGAGTTGGAGGTAAATACTAACTTTTCAATGTGCTGCTGTTGCGGATGGTCAAGCAATGTTTGTGCTTTTTCTGTTTGATAGAATTGTAATGTTTATCTGAAACAAGCCATGCTTGCTGATATTGTGGTCTATAACTCCTCCCCGAACTCCCCGCTGCTCTGTATCTTACTCTCTCATTGGCTGTCGGTCATTGCCGATGTAGTTTTCAGTCAGAACACTTTTCACACAGCAGGATTTTGAATCGCCGACAGGTCCAGATATTTAGCATGCCAAATATCTCACGGGCATCGGCGACTCGTCGGCGATTCTCTCAGATCGCGTCTTTGCTCATTCACACTGCGTGATTGTCACTCGCGTGAACGGGCACCGATTTGCCTGTGATTCGGGCATTTTTGGCGAGCCAAAACGGGGCTAAAATCGTGCAGTCTGAACTCGGCTTAAATGACCAGTTTAGTTCTCCAAGGGACAAGCACAAAACAAGGCTTAATGTTGAACTCTGTATTTTGTATTTATATTCTCTCCTTTAATGGTAGAACTCTTATATTTGATACTGACACAAAGGAGAAGGCACAGGCCTACAGCAAAATTTTATTGTCATCAGATGTAGCTTTGCACACTACCAGCATCTATAGAATGATTTTGATCAGCATTTTATTGTTCATAGCAGAGGGCTCTCTCAACTGTTATATTTTAGTTTGTCGATTTGATATGATTTTGTAGTTTTCGCATACACATACACCCCCTCGAAAGCGTGAAACCACAGAGCCCTCCCCACATAACAAATCCCAATTTAACCCTGGTAATAGCATTATGAAAAACAGTTACTGTGAATGAAACTTATAGAGATGAAACAATGATTTGTGTAGTGAGAGGATACTTGGTGATTTTATGTATTGTACTAAAACAAATGAAAATATGCTAAAATGTTTGAAAAAGTGTACTTTGATTACTTTTTGATATTTAGTACTAAGATTTTGAAAATGTTCACCTACTTGTGAAAATAGTACCAAGGCGAATAAAAGAAAACTGTAAAGGGCACACCTAAATGTGACATTTATTATAATGGGTTCATGTGAAGATTTTTGAAGTTCACTTAAATTAAAAGCATTTTTTTTAAAAAAAAGTGTATTTAATATAAACAATCTTGTTTACTTTAGGTCTGTTTATGTGCCTGTTGTGAAGAAGCAAAGTAATAAAGCCAGTAATAAGTACAGTTAAAATATGGTCTGATTCAGTCTATGAAGCATTAATGGATTGTTTTCAAACAAATCCATGATAAGGACATTGATAGTTAAAGGGTTAGTTCAGCCAAAAATTAAATTTCTGTCATTAATTACTCACCCTCATGTCGTTCCACCCTCGTAAGACCTAGTTTTTCTTCATAGAAAGCAATGAAATTACCACATTCAAGGTCCAGAAAAGTAGTAAAAACCTTGTTAAAATAGTCAACGTGACTACAGTGGTTTAACCTTAATATTATGAAGCGTCAAGAATACTTTTTGTGCACAAAAAAAAATTCAACAAATTTGTCTGTCCCACGTCATTCTCATATACTACCAACGTTGCAGTTCTTTGACTTTTTTTAGTGCATTTTTCTCCTTATAGTGGATTTCACTGGGGTTCAACGGGTTAAAGGTCCAAATGTCAGTTTCAGTGCAGCTTCAAAGTGCTCTACACGATCCCAGATGAGGAATAAGGATCTTGTCTAGTGAAATGATTGGTCATTTTCTAAAAATAAATGATTTATATAATTTTTAACCACAAATGTTCATCTTGCACTGCTCTGCGATGCACCATGCATTACGTAATCATGTTGGAAATGTCACGTGTGACGTAGGTGAAAGTACAGATCCAGTTTCTACAAAGCGAATGTACAAAGGCAGTCAAATGCCCTTTTTTGAAACTGCAGTTTGGACCTTCAACCCGTTGTACCCCACTTAAGTCCACCATATGGAAAAACATCTCAGGTTACGTATGTAACCATGGTTCCCTGAGAACGGGGAATGAGATTCTGTGTTTGAAAACGCTATGGGGAACGTCTCCATGTGAACCGGTGTTTGAAAACACTATCAACTCACGACAATCCTGTTGGACGTCATCATAGCGTGACCCGGAAGTATATAAGGAGCACCTAGAGAACCAGTCAGTATCTTATCGTCTGAAGGGACTGTTCAGCAGGCGGCCCCGATGCATGGCTAGGAAACGCAGAGTCTCGTTCCCTGTTCTCAGGGAACCATAGTTATATACGTAACCTGGGACATTCCCTTTCGAAAGGGAACTCAACTCTGCATTTGAATATGCTATGGGGAACGATATACCCACATCGCCATGCTTAAGGGGAGTGCATGCCAAAAATGGCTAGACAAACATCAGAACTGGCAACTTCAACTGAAGTGCCAGAACCTCTCCCACCACGAGTCATACATAGGCTGTCTGCCTTCCACAGAAGGCCTACCAAGGCCGCTCAAAGGCTTCTGGAACCCAGCTTCCTTCCAAAGAAAGAGGGTGCCTTTAAGGGAATGTGGCCAGGGGGCCCGAGGGAACCCTAGCCAGTCACTTGTCAAGGGAACGTACTCGACCTTGATTGCCACCAGGGAGGCCTGACCTGGTTTATTTACCAAAACCTAGTCTTGGCCAACAACCTGTCTGATCACAGAGCATCCAAATGCATTCTTCAGAGAAGACATCCAGTAAGAGTGACTGCAAAAGAAGCAGTAACTAACTCAAACCAGAGCATAGAGACAGGCATCCTGGAGAGCAAGGCTTAGCTTAGCGCTTTTTACCCTTGCTAATGAGGGGAGTAACACTCTGCTCAATCCTAGGATCTACTCCCTCAACTGAGGGGAGTACAGAGCTCAACCTAACAGATAGACTATACTGTAGGCACAGAATCATGGAGGCCCCAGAAGGGCCTGCCACATGATACAAATTCTAATTGTGTAGAAATACATACAGCAGTCTTCTAAAACCAGCATGCGCCCAGTCTGCTTAAGAAATGCCCAGAACTGGGAGGGAAGCTAAAGGGGGGCCTGTGAAGGCCACACACCTGAACAGCTTTGCTAACTGAACGCAAATGCAGTAGAATTAGACTGAGAGTGCCCACATAACAGTCTACCTAACACAATCCGATGAGCAGTGCACTCGGTAAAAGCACTTTTTACTCTTTAAAGCAAGAGGAGTGCAGCATATGTCAGCATGCCCTAAAGGAGGCCCAAAAGAGGGTCTGCAACTTCTAGACATGTGGCATCAGCCCACGGCCATGTTCTAAGCTCAAAGGGAGCCAAGTAGAGTCACCATCATTCTCAAATGAGGTTTACCTAGCTTAACTCAACCTGAGCTATCATACCACCAGATCATGTACTCAGTAAAAAACACCTTCCACTCTTAAAGCATGATAAGTACAACCCTATGGCATCATGCTCTAAAGGAGGCCCAAACGGAGCCTACAACTCAGAACGACACGTGGCGTCCGCTTCTAGTGGCAAACACTAAGCTCTCAGGGAGCCACATATAGAACTGAACTATACAATGAGGTTCAACTATAACTCTACCTGCCCTTAATTCCAATCCACACATTACAACTTTGCTTTATTTTTCATTCATGCCATCCTGAAACTCAAGGATGGATGCCTTTCACCAGCCAGAAGTTTACACAACTGTACTGAACCTTAGGGAACAGGAGCTAGATAAAAGCTAACACTGTTACACTCACACTTGAATGGGTGGGTACTTCACATCAGAAATTCTCACCAAAAACAAATACAATCTGTACTGAACCCTAGGGAACAGGAGCTTTCATAAAAAAGCTACAACCATATCACTCAAGCTTGAACATAGTTCAAGGGATTCAGGGGAAAAACTGAAGTCAAATTACCACTAGATAGTTCTGGGGGAGTGGGGCCACAGCAACAAAGTTTCTGTTCACATAGTGAAACATAGTTTAGCGACGCTAAACATAGATCTGTCTGAAGTTAGTAAAAGCTAATCTCAAAACTCTAGCATTTACCAGAGGAGAAAGCTAATTAACCAAAAGGTTGCTAACAGTGCGGCTTAGTTAAAGGGTTAGTTCACCCAAAAATGAAAATTGTCATTTATTACTCACCCTCATGCCATTCCACGCCACCGTAAGACCTTCGTACACTGCTTCAGGAAGCATCGGATCATAAATGAATCAGTGTATTGAATCTGCTGTTCATAGCGCCAAAGTCACGTGATTTCAGCCTTTGGCAGTTTGACACGCGATCTGAATCATCATTCGATACACTGATTCATTTGTGCTCCGAATCTTCCTGAAGCACGTGTTTTGAAATCGGCCATCACTAAATAAGTCGTTATTTTGTTTTGTTTTTTCTTGTCGCTTTATAATATTAATATTGAACCACTGTACTCACATGAACTGATTTAAATATCTTTTTAATACCTTTATGGATCTTGAGAGAGGAAATGTCATTGCTCTCTATGGAGGCCTCACGGAGTCATCGGATTTCAACTAAAATATCTTAATTTGTGTTCCGAAGATTAACGAAGGACTTACGGATGTGGAACGGCATGAGGGTGAGTAATAAATGACAGAATTTTCATTTTTGGGTGAACTAACCCTTTAAAGCCGACATCTGAATACATATGAACGGTGGCTTCATTATCTGAACCAACACATCCAACAAAGGGGACAAAGATAGAATTTTGATATATTGATATTGAGATAGTTGCACTCATCTCGTCAGTAGGTGACGCAAACCAATATTCACTCCATCAACATCAGCGATTAAACTGCTGATGTTGATGAATGCGAGCTGAATACAAATTCTTCCATGCCTTCTCAATCTCAGTATGAAGATCAAGAATGAATGCAAACTACTGCTGAATCTAACAATTTCATAGACGACACATCATCATAATCACACAGCTATCTCCCGTCAGTCGTTGAAGGTCGCAGGGAATTCACCCCTTCAACTCTTCAACAAGCTCAGCTGAAAACTTGATCTAGTCTCTACTCTGCCTCAGCAAAAGTAAGACCCGAACCATTAGGTGCAGCTGCCGGTCCTTCTCCTCTCGAGGAAAAGACCTGAAGAGAGCGGAGCATTTTACTAGTAAAACACACTCGCAATAACAAACAGACAAATCCCACATGAAATGCCTGTACATGCTCTTTTGTTCTCATAAAAGACAATATTATAAGTTATGTGTGTACCTTAATATCGGTTTAATATCGCTTAAAAAAAAACAGTCCCTGAAGATGAAAAAGAAACTGACTGGTTCTCTAGGCGCTCCTTATATACTTCCAGGTTGCGCTATGATGACATCATAGGCTGTCGCGGGCCAATAAGAATATCGTGAGTTGATATAGGCTTTTTGAGATGCGCCCAGCCTCGCCTGAAGTTCAGCTGAGAGAGGCGGCTGCAGTGAGAGGAAGAGTGAAAAAAGTGCAGGCAAGACGGACAGTTCTCTCTTCTCGTAGTGGATCAGACACCTACGAGATCAAAGGCGGATATCGCGGGATTCACACTCGTGTGCTGTGTTACTGATAAACTGGATGTAATTTAAGTTCTGTTGCTTTTATATGAAAATAAACATAATAAATAATACATACAAAGTACTGTTATTTATTTAATTCTAAGCTGTGTGTATCAATAATTTTTACTTTAATTCTAGAGATGTTTTTATTATTATTATTATTATTATTATTATTTTATTTTTTATAAATGACAACAATCAACCCATACAGAGATCACACTGTCAGAGAGTTTGGGAATATTCGCACATTAATATAATGTTTTTATGTGTAAAAATAGAGTTTTAAGATCAAACATTTTAAAACGGATCAATACATCACAGTTGTTTAAACCAATAAGCATAAAGCTGTGTCGTCATCAAGTCATTTCCCATCATGCTTTTGGTCAGCACAGTCGGTGGAGAGCAACTGCGCTCGACTGCAGAATCTGATGAGGCCGCCTCGCCCTCGCAAGACTTTTTTGACACACGTTGGCATGACATCAGAGCAAGGCGGCCCACCCTCGGACACATTTCTAACCGGCATGCATCTTGCGGTGATCACCGGTGATCGGTTCTGCGCAGAATTTGCTCATCTCAAACAAGCCTATTGTTTTCAGACACCGGTTCACGCGGAGGTGTTCCCCATAGCGTATTCAAATGCAGAATTGAGTTCCCTTTCAAAAGGGAAATCTGTAATGAGAAAAAAACTGGAATGTTTTCCTCAAAAACCTTGACTCGACTAATGAAAGAAAGACATGTACATCTGGGATGACATGGGGGTGAGTAAATTATCAGGAAATTTTAATTCAGATGTGAACTAATCCTTTAACTTCCATCTCATAAAATAAGTCACATTAAATGTTCTTCTCACAAACCCAAAGATGAGCTTCATCACATGGGTAATCGGACCAATTTGAAATATAATATAGAACACAGTTTTCTCGTCTTTGTCCATTGGGCTCATTAGTCCTCCAAAACCTACAACAACAGATCGACATTAGATGGTCAGTACTGCTTTGTGTGTGACGTGATACCCATTGAGAGAGTCATTTATTAGATAATAATCAGTAAAATTCAACGATATCTCACCCAAGGGTCTGTGTGCTGCCGTCAACCATTCCACGAGTTCTCTTCATCAATGTCAGTCAGACCAATCCAGGCTAAAGAACCATAACGAATGTTCTGAACAAAATCCTGACAAGATAAATCAATAACACATATTATAATCATAATTCAGCTGACATTATATCACCTACTACCAGGATTTGTTTCACTCACTTGTTCCTCTTTGTTGTTTATGATGACCAGATCTGCTCCTCTCTCCGTACAGTAACTTCTGCTCTCATTCCAGCTTTTCTTCTCAGAGGAAATGTAGTAAAAACTGGAGTGATTGTAAATCCATCCATCTGTTAACACAACCAGTTCATTTATTAGCTCTCTCTTCACATCTACATTGAACTATACAACTAGTAGTGTATAATACATACTGTTTTCTTTAAAAAAATCTTGTCTGCATGCGTTTCTTTCTTTAATCAGGTCATTATTCTTTGACAGTAATGCTTCTCTCTCATTTATGAGGTTGGTGTTGTCAGATTGTAGCTGGCGTGTCTCTTCTATGAGTTTGATCATCTTGGTTAGAAGCTGTTGTGTCTCTTCTTGTGTGTGGTTTGTGCTCTTTGTAATGATGTAGACAAAAAGCACTATGAGCGCAGTCAGCAGAACAACACACAGCTGCACCGAACACACTGTAGCTGCTCTGTAGTTTCTGATCCTCACAGAATCACCTACTGAACACCACAGACATCAACATAAATGTTACTTCTAATATGGCTAATGTTTGTTATTATAATGAAATGAGTCTCAGTACCTGAGCTTCCAGATGTTTGGTGTGTTGTGGAGATCTGTCTTTCTGTCCTGGTATCATGACTGTTAGCTTCTTCATTGGCATAGATATTCTCCTCTTTGTTTTCTCTGTCCATGTTCATATTGTTGTTGTTTCTTGCTTTTGAGCCCTACTTTTAATGGCATCACTGTAGTCAGAACATGACATAAAAAGTGTCATTGTGGGTTTTTTTTTTTTTTTTTTTGATTTCAGATGAATTTAGATAAAGAAAAAACTATTTTTTCCATTTCTTACTCCAAACACACAAATTACTCATTGGTTTCCTCTGTCCAAAACCATTTAAAGAATGTTAATTTGTTAGAGGAAAGTGAAATAAACAGTGAACTGTATATCTAGATCTTCATATTGCTATTTACCTGTTTCCAAAATTTATATTTTGCTTGCTATTATAAACAGTTCTGTTAGCTCAGCTCCATTAAATAATACAGTTAAAACTTTGATTGTAATGTGTTAGTAATATTAATTTCAGCATTTAATAAGATGTATTTTTATTTTATTATTTTTTTAAAATTTTATATTTTTACTAAGGGTAGATTTTCATTGTCAGTTTATGTTCTAAGGAATTAACTAATGAAGCCTTATTGTGTGAATGAGCAGAATTAGAACATATGCAAACAAAACCTAGGGAATGTTGTAGTAGTCCAGATTAAAACAGAAAAATGTTTAGGGCTGTCCTCAATTAAAGATTTTTCTGTTCAACTAGTATTCATTCAATTTATGCAATAGTCGATTAATCGCACGTTTATTAATAAACCATATAAATCATAATAATGAGCCTTTAACGCCTACATGGCCTAATCAGCGCTCAAGCACACGCATAAAGTTTATCACAGCACACTGGCAGAAGTAATGATTATGAATGCATCGGGGAAAAACAGCAAGGATATTGCTTTAAAATTTTAATAATTAATTGATGAACTAGTGTTTTCTGTATATTCGTCTGCAGTGATGAAGTTGGCGATGCTGACTCGTCATCTCCGCATTAGTGGACGCGCCTATATGCACGTTTCATACAGATTGCATAACCTGAGAATATTTGTTTTCCATCTGAATTGGTTCATTTAAAAGTAGGCATTTCACTTTCTACTGATACATTTTTCATGTCTTGTGAGGTAAGTTTACATGGAGAAACTGCAAATAAACTACAAAAAAAAAAAAAAAAAAAAAAAAAAAAAGTGGAAAAGGAAAATGTACATGTCTTTCTAATTTAAAATGGAAAATATCATGAGCAGGTTTTTGGTGATGTTCCTCTATATGTGCCCTGTATCTGGATCAAATTTCATGGTGATCCCATGAAGAAATTAAAAGTTACATTTTTTTTTAAATGCCTACCTTTGTTCAAAATGCTGTGTGACAAGCATAAAAATAATGACTCATAACTTTAAATCTCTAGCAAGGAGAGTCAAAAGATTGGTATAGTTTGAAAGAAAACCTTTTACATTTAAAAAAATGGACATTCTTATGCTGAGAAATTGCTTATAAAATCAAAAAATAAAAGTTTGCTTAAGGGAAATTTTTACATGTATTTCTTATTTGACATGCAATAACTCAGAGGAAATAAGGTAGGAGGAAAATTTGGGTGATGTCGAATTACTCAAAGGGGAAATATTAATAATTACTCATAACTCATAATGATTATTAATTATGAATAATTATGAATATGTAAATCCATTAATTAGATTAACTAGATGTAGCTACATTACGATTAATATTACAATCAATTAACCTGTTCATCCAGTGAACGCTCAGTGTTGATTGTTTATTAATTCTAAGAAATGTTATTTCCAGGTTATGGAAAAAAAAACATTCTTATTGTACCGTACTATCAGAGCATGTTGTCAGGATCTAAATCACTTAACCCTTTCGCACGTAAGTTTTAATTTTCTGGCTGACCCCCCAGCGTGAGTTTTTTGAAGCGACCGTTATTTAGAACGTGTCACTTTATGGTTTCCATGGTGACGCGTCATTGCTTGTATGTGACACACCGCAGCACTGTATGAATGATAATATGCTTTCATTTAATTTTTCCTTTGTTATTCAAAATATTCACAAATTTGTTGACTATAGCATGAAATATCTAATATTCCGATTGACAAATATGTGCAAGTGGATGTGTTTTGCAGTTTAAACACTTTATAACGATCATGTTAGTTGAGCCATAGCGCGATGGGCGCCGCCATGTTAGTTTGCGCCACACAGAGAATCGGTATGTTGGATTAAACCGTGAATTTATCCACTTCTCCCGAAATACATGAAGTAGTGAGTCGGAACTGGGAAGAATAGAGTAAGCTTTAAAGTTACTTTCACAATGTGTATCTGATATGAATAAAACGTGTTGTCTAATTATAATGGAAAGGGTTGTTATTTCCGCTTCTATAGACATCATTGTGTATTTTACAAACTCTAAATATATTGTTTTGTTAGTACTCGTGTGTATTTAAATGTCTGAAATCTACAATAAACATTATTTGGTTGAAAACACTGCATGTAATATATGAAAAGCGCTGCGCGTGTCCGTCTCTGGTTTAGCGCCAGCCAAAGCGCGCACGCACATTTGAATTTGGCAGTTGATCACGCGATGCACTGAACGTTCTAATCACACCGGTGTGATCGTACCCTCCTGGGGCCAGCCAAGACTGATCACACCGGTGTGATCGTACGTGTTAAAGGGTTAAGAGGCAATTTATTAGCAGACGGAGTCAGAACCAAACATGTATTGTGCACAATCGTTATTAACTAACTCAAAAACACATAACTAAACTAACAAACACATAACAAACATGAAGGTCACACACATACGTAGGTAAGAATGAGCAATGATAGAGTTGAACCGGAAGTGGAACTATTGATAGAGCTATAGGAAAAAGTCAAAGGCAATCTGGAAAAGAATCATCAGTTTCCTCAGTAATAAAACACCTTTGCTGACAAAGGTAAGTTTTACAAATCAATACTAAATCGCTGTTAGTGTTCAATGTACAATACTTGCAAGATGCCTTTAGGCTGAGGAGCATCGGATCTGCCATCTGAGGAGAGATCTTGAGGATTCAGTCCGAAGTTGTTGCCAGTATCTTCTGCGTTGGATGAATTACTATGAAACAACTTATAGATGAGCACATGGCTTGGTTGTAGGCTGAGGCCGGCAGGCTTAGGCCTACAGGCCTTGGCCTGAAAAGGCCTCCAGCCAATAGACATCTGTTCAGTGGTCCCAGAAGCAAGGAAAGAGAGGGAGTGGCATTGTTCTCTAGCTTTTAACCTCTGGTCAAAGTCCAACCTCTTAAAGTTGATGTAGCCAATGAAGGTGTTGTATTTCCGTGCGACAACACACCCCTTGTTGGGGATTTATGATCAAGCAGATTAACTGGCTGAGTTTTGAAGAAGAACTATTAAAGATTCTTGTAATACTAATGTGTTGCACAGGTATGGACATACCGCATACACAAGCATTTAAATCTGCTCAATACAAACCCATAGACACTAAACATGGCATAATTGAAGTTACCTTAAATGTCATAAAACTTAAAAGTCATAAAACATGTAAATACAATGACTGCTATACAACAGTAATAATGGATACCATTTCCTGGGAATATGCATGTTCATTTATAGAATAGTCTGTCTATAAATTAATGCAGGAACGTCTGTGTTCTGTGTTGGAAAATGCAGGGAAGATGCAGATTTTCTGTGTCTCTTCTCTGCTCTCAATGTGGCAAGCACATTCTTTGGCGCAATAAACTTGTAACTGAGAACTTCTCTGGGGATGGGGACAGACCCCAGAGTGAGCTTAAAGCTGCTGTTTTTTACATATTTGTTAAACCTGACATTATGTCCTGACAGTAGAATATGAGACTGATAATCTGTGAAAAAAATCAAGCTCCTCTGGCTCCTCGCAGTGGTCCTATTGCCATTTGCAGAAATACACCGCTCCCGGTAAGAAACAACCAATCAGAGCCAGGAGGAGTGTCTTAGCAGTGTCAATCATCAAGCTCGCGTGCGCGCTGATCTCACCCCTCCCATGCACAACGCCAGCGCATACAGGCTTCAAGATTACCGGTGTGCCGCAGCTTTGCTTATGGCGAAATAAAACGATGTTATATGCAAAGGACCACCCTGAAATCTACAAGAAACCATGCCATACATAAGTTGTCAGTCCTGTTTTGAAATTATCTTAGTTGTGTAGTTCTTAAAAAGTGAAACAAATCAAGCAGGGATAGCTCCCTCCACCTCGGAAAAGCCGCTCCGATATTTACCCTCGTTTTATTTCGGGCTCTATCTAATTCTTTCTTTTTGGCTTTTTTATCATCGTCATCTGTTTTCCGTTTACCGTCTTTATTTTATGAGCAGGTGCCACTCGAGGAATTGGCAGTTGGATTGTTTTTCCGCCATAAGCAAAGCTGCGGCACCACGGTAATTGAAGCCTGTATGCGCTGGCGCTGTGCATGGGAGGGGGTGAGATCAGCGCGCACGCGAGCTTGATTGATTGACACTGCTAAGACACTCCTCCTGGCTCTGATTGGTTGTTCTTACCGGGAGCGGTGTATTTCTGCAAATGGCAATAGGACCACTGGGAGGACTTAATTTTCAGATTATCTGTCTCATATTCTACTGTCAGGACATAATGACAGGTTTAACAAATATGTAAAAAAAATTTTTTTACAAAAGTTACCTACAGCAGCTTTAAAAACTATTGGTTAACTAACAAATAATTGTGTCGATTTGTCTCAGTCATTACAGTGATGTTCCTCTCTATGTGAGCTGTATCTGGATCAAATTTTGGGTGATCGCATGAAGAAAGTTACAGCATTTGGAACTAAGGTAACCTTTTTGTTTATCTATTGGCGCCCCCTGATGGGCATTTTTAAAATAGTTGTTTCATGTGGAGTAGCTCATGATCAATGCATAGGATTATGTTGATCTTGGACTCCTTTCAATCGGGAGAATCCACTTTAAGTAATGATGTGCCATTTTCTACAAATCCTTGCATGTTTCTTGAAGGTATAGAGCAGTGGTTCCCAACCTTTTTTACGCCAAGGCCCACCTCCTCTCTGAATCAACATGGCACGGCCCATTTTAGTGTTATTACTTTTCAACCCCATGTTATTAATTCTTTAAAGAAGAAACAAAAACCTTTAGTTAGTTTTGCAAACACGCTTTGCAGTAATACAGTAACTTAAAGGGGTGGTTCAGTGTTTTTTTTCTAGACTTGATTGTGTTTTTGGGGTGCAGTCTTAAAGCTTCGTTTTTTAAAAAAAAGCCGTATTTTTCATATATTTTACCTTTATTCTACACCTTTGTTTCCACTGTCATTTGAACAGCTCGTTTGACTTCCTGGTTCTATGAAGCCACTCCCTCCGAAATACGCAATGTGCTTAGATTGGTTAGCTGGCCCAGTGTATTGTGATTCACTGAAGCGTCCGGAAATGCAACGCCCTTTACCATTAGTTGAGGTACGTTCACGCGGCCTTGTAGTTCTTGTAGTTACGAGATTCTAGCTTGTAAAAAGCGTTCACATCCTCGTAGAGCTCGTAATTACAGCTTGTAAGCTGGGAGTTTTCTGAAAGCTCCCAGATGTACCACGTGGCCACTGTACCACCTGACTGCTGTAGATTCATAGGCGTTGATAGTGGTGCCATGGAAACGCACAATTCCCAGTCCCAGTCCAGTCGCAGTCCTTTTGTATTTGTGTCAAAGTGTTTAGATGCTGTCACTGCTGTTTGATAGCTTTTAATATACAGTTTTATCCTGATTAAAGCTTTACTGTAGCCGAATACATGACTGAGTAGTAGCATTTTTGTAAAGGTAGTGTTTAATCTATAGCATGAACAACTGTTTGTCTATGAACATAGAAGTTTGTTGGCATTTGTTGGAGAAGTATGCTATAGAATTTAGCTAACTGGCTAGCGAAGCAAAAACGCTTTGCATCAAGGATGTAAACAAATACCAACCAAAAAATAGCAACAGAACTATACATTTAAAAGGCATGTACAAACAATAAAACGTACTTACAGTTTGGGGCCAATAAACAGCAGCTTCTGCTTTTAAAGTGGGAACTGCTTCTTTCAGTAAAAGCCTTTGTGCAAGTCCAGAATTGAACTCGTGTAGATTCTGGAAGCTGTCTTCAGCGCCGCATCCAGTGTAGAAAATATCAAAGACTACAATGGGTTCTATTATCTTTTGATGCGTCGCGCCGCGCCGCTCGCGTTCGGTGTACACAACTCTTCCGCTTCCATTATGCTGTGCCACATGGCCTCGCCCACTTTGTTGCATGTTCCCGGGGGCGTGTTTTGCAGGGTTTATGATGTCACCAATCCGGGAAGAAGCTCGTTGTAGTCCAAACCGGTCGTTTTTGTAGGCATTAAACTGCCATAACTTTAAAAGACAATATCTCCGTTTGCATTAAACTTTTAGCGCTGTAACTTTGCAGATACTTTTTATGCTCAAGCAGCAACATTACACACTAACTAAAGTTAAAAAAGTGAAATTGCAATGAACCACCCCTTTAACTAAGCACATGTCAACCTGCCATACCAAATAAGACCACAGGGAGATACCAAAGGACTGAATTTAAAAACTATGCGGATCCATTCAAAATTATTGACATATAACACATATAACACCACTGAACTTCTCCAAAACGCGTGTTCGGCGAGCATCCATTATAAAACACTCACAAGACATTAATTTTGACAACTACACAGAAATATGATGTTATAGTGATCAGTGAGTTGAGAGCGCAAATGTGCGGTTTGATTGTACATCAATAATTGCCAACTCACGCATGCCTAATGTACGACTGCTGTATGTCACTGTAATCATCTTCATTACTATCGCCATCCATCAAAACCTTTTAGCAACACAGGTTCTTTTTCCAATGAGAGAGTTTGTGTTTTGAGCTACCGTTCAGTCTGTATTTCACAGCAGCACGATGAGAAACAGACTGGGCTAAACCAAAACAATCAAAGAATACGTACAAGAGAGGTGGTGCCTTGTTTTAAATGTATTTTTTAATTAATTTAATTGAATTTATTAAATGTAACATATTACTAATTAAATTAAGGAATTATATTAATATATTTAAATTAATTTTAAGTTATGTCGCGGCCCACCTGGAGGATCACTGAGGCCCCCTAGTGGGCCACGGCCCACAGGTTGGGAACCACTGTCATACCCTATATATTGTGTAGCGAATTAACTCAAAGGGGAAATATATAATTATTCATAACATTATGATTATTAATTATGATTAATTATGAATATGTAAATCCGCTAATCAGATTAACTGGATGTAGCTACATTAAGATTAATATACAATCATTAATGTTCGTCCTGAACGTCAGTGTGATTGTTTATAATTCTAAGAAATGTTAATTCCAAGTTATGGATAACATTCTTATTGTACCGTACTACTCAGACCTAATCTAATCACTGTTTTTGGGGTCAGAACCAATGTGCACAATCTTTATTAACTTAACTAAACTAACAACACATAAAACAACACTTAGGTAAGAATGGTATATAGGGTTACCGAAGAGTTTTAGCTATTAAAAAACAATCTGGAAAAGAATCATCAGTTCTTTAGTAATAGCAAAGGTCAAGTCTTACAACAATACTAAATTGTTTGTGTTAAAAAACGATATACTTGCCTGATGGCCGTGGATCGGCAGGTAGGAGAGATCTTGAGGATTTCGCTTGAAGTTGTTGCCAGTCTTTTCTATGTTGGATGTTGAGCACATAGCTGGTTTATAGGCCGAGGCCGGCAGGCCTTGGCCTGAAGCGGCCTTCGGCCAAGAGGGTTCTGTTCAGTTGTCCACGAGGCAAGGAAAGAGAGGAGTGGCTTTGTTCTCTAGCTTTTAACCTCTGGTCAAAGTCCAACCTCTTAAAGTTGATGTAGCCAATGAAGGTGTTGTATTTCGGGCGACAACACCTCCTGTCAGGGCTTTTACGACCAAGAAAGATTAACCCTCTGGAGTCTGAGGCTGATTTGGGGCTTGGAGAAGTTTTGACATGCCCTGACATTTGTGCTTTTTTCAGTTGTTCATAAACATATAAATGACAAAAGTGTCATTACACTGTATTCAGCACAAATTAGGCTACAATAATATGTGAGGAACATGTATGTACATGTTTGTATTTTTGAAGGAATAATGTTTATGCATGGTTATTGAAAAAACAAAAAACTTAAGTCACTGAAATAAGGCCAAAAAAGTATATTAAATCTGTGTTCACAAGACTTCTGGGTATTGGAGGTTGTAGACTAGAGTTTTTGCTTCAGAATTATGTAAAAATTATGCTGCCTACTCCTTCATATAAAACAATATATTGATTTAGTTTTGTAAGACACTTTTTGTCAAGAAACACAGTTTGCGTGGGGCGTGAATCATCATGAATAATGGGGCCATTTACACCTGAGAAGACAAAAGAATCACATAATAATATTGACCTGAAATGACTTGCATATTAATGAGCCTTTCAGTCAGGTAGGCTGTGAAAAAAACCCTCTGTAATAATGTCTCAGCTCATCATAAACAGCAATACTGAGAATACCATTATTTTAAATAGTAATAATATTTCAATTATATTCTTTAAAATATAATGTATTTCTGTGATGCAAAGTGTCTGAACATTCTTTACCTCTATGACATTTCATATAGGCTTTTAGCTTAAAAGCATGCACATTTGGAGAAATATTGATGGATTCTTATATATTTATGTCAATTTTCTATACTGAGGAGTAGAGATGAGCCGGATACTCGGCTGAAACGAGTATCCGGTACGGATAAAGCACTTCTGCCGTACGAGTATTATACGAGTAATACGAGTCAATATCTGTGCTCGGATTGAATGAAAATCATCATTGGGTAGCTGATTGTGTCAGCGTTCTGTGATAGCTAGTCACAGTGCCACTCCCCTACACACATACAGATGTATTTTGTTGCTGTGTATCGCTCTGCTCACTCATAGTGAAGCCTCGTTTACACTGCACGCGTGTGCGGCGCGGCTGTGACGCGGCTACCGGAGCTGATACACGGCCACTCTAGTCAATGCTTGTGTTTACACCAGCCGCGCCGCGGCGCGTTTGAGAAGCGTCCCAGAAGCGGCTCGACGCAGCGCTTCGCTAAAGAGGCACCTCGCCTATTTTGGACGGACGCCGCGTCCAAGACACGCAGCTCAAATACAAAATAAAGTCAAAATAATCACCCTGTGTAAACTCCCGCTCATATTTCACATCACTAGGAGGCCCACTCTCTCTCTCTCTCTCTCTCTCTCTCTCTCTCTCGCTCTCCCTCTTACTCACTCTCTCACACACACACACCTGGTGTGGAAATAAAAAAAAAAAAGAACCAAAAAAAAAAAAAATCACACTGATCATAAAAAAATTAAAAGTTAAAAAAGGAAGTTATGTTGTTCATTACATTTTACTTCATAATTGCACTGCATTGCTTTGTTTCATTGTTGCAAAATTGTTCTGTAATATAGTTTGTTTGCTATCGTGATCAAACCATTGATCTGAAGCTCAATCCTGATGTCCTGTAATATTTTTCTAATCAGCATAAATCTAACATTTCTGATCAACCCATATCAATTGCATGCTTAAAATAACCTACCGGTTAAAGCCCCGCCCATTTCAAGACCAGCCCCGCCTACTTCCGGGTTAGGCCCCACCCACTCCGAGTACAGATACAGATAATTCATATGGTTAACAGATACAGATACAGATACAGATAATGCTGTACTCGCTCATCCCTACTGAGGAGTAATATTTATTCAATATTTATTGTCATCACTATGAGTGCTGGATACTGTGTTTTCAATTCATACTTGCAGCCGAAGGGCGCTCTGTACACCTTTAGGCCACAAATTCATATAAAGAAGAAAAGGAACCCAGGAACTAGGCATGTTCTTCTAGAGATCGCTAACCATGGCTTTAACATCCAATAAAACTTTTCAAGACAATAAATACACGTTGAGATGATGAATGCATGTATTGCCTCTGAATTTGCGTCTGAATAGCGCTGGCTCCGTGGGCGTGGCCGCATTAGCGGGTAATGAGCTGAATCACAGACTTCTGACATGGCTCTCTTTTCATACAGATTACATAAACACAGAATGTTTGTTTTTGATTTGACTTGCACGATTTAAAACCTGACATCTCAACGTTTCTTTAGACATAAGTGTAATTTTTTTTGTCATTAGTATTCATAAGTTACAGTTCATTTCTGAGACTATCAGATTGGACTTCGTTCAGAGGGAGAGGAGAGATCACGCATCATGTTAGTTTTTCTTTATTTTACAAAAAGCACAACATTGGTTTTTACTCTGAGTGTACACAATAAAGAAGACATTCTATAGTTTCAATTGATATATTACTTATGTCTCTATGACAAGAATGACAGAGTATTTTAAGTCTGTTTTGCTGCAATGTGAAAAAATCCAAAACGCGCCGACGCGTTTTCGGACCTCAGGGAGTTAACAAGCCGAGTTGAATAAGAACTATTAAAGATTCTTGTAATACTGATGTGTTGCACAGGTATGGACATAACATAATTACCAATAGGAATCAAAGTTGGAGTCCGTAGTACCAAACCTGCTACCCATGTGATTCCAGTTAACTATACATTGCAGCTGGAATATAATACCAAACTAGTTCAAAAGAGAAAATGAATACAAGAATAAGCCCATAAAAGAAAAGTCATGAGATGGGAAAACTTGGATACATGTTATACATTTCCCAAGTAGTTATATAGAGAATACATAGGATTAAAGGAGTTTATTTGTCCTTCTCAGAAAGAATGAGTCACTAGTCTCTGCAAAATTCTTCCTGATCGTAAAGGTCCAAGTATCTGTAACAGGACACCTAGTTCTGCCTGTGGTTTAGCTACATTTGGGATGCAAGTTGCAGTTTTAGGGGGATGGGATGGGAACTTGATAGAGTAGTTTATGGGTAATTCCTTAAATATAATGAATAATTTGTGTGCCTGATTGGTCCAGATACTACAATGTGATTGTTATATATGTGTTGACAAACTCATCAATTAAATATTTACCATCTTATAATTGGGTGCTTTTAAATAACCACTGACAAAAACTATACAAGTTTTAGGGCTGGACAATATGACGATATATAAAACATTGATATAATTGATCACTCCGATTTAGACCTACCTATATTGTAGTTATATAAAGTGTTCACAGGCAGATTTGCTTTATGTATTTCCCCGGCGTTGAAATCAGGCACATATAAATGTCAGGAAACACGATTCCTGGCTGCATGCCAATAGCCATGGATTAAGTTGACATGTCATAAGGAACACTTTCGAGCCCAACCTTTAGTGTAATTTGTTTTGTTTTACTCGTGTTTTCGCAGTTTCCTCTATTAAACACGCAGCAGGTTCTTTTGCCACTCAGTCCAGCTGAGGGAGCGCGCTCCGGCGGGAAAATGATGTCTATGCATACCCCCTATAAGCAGAAATGCCAAGTGATGCATTTTAGTTTTAGTTAGCATCTGTGTGCCTGTAGGGTTTTATGTGTAGTAATCGAGTGAGCTATATCTCATGATCGGCTTATTGGATTATGCTGATTGTAGGAACCGTGGTCGAACCAGACAAATGAATCTTTCAGATGTTTCTTTCAAACATAATTCCCGAAACCCAAATAAAACTTTGCAGGACCCCAAGCTCAGAGAATTTGATTTTCGGCTCCAGTCCGTCTACAAAACAACCCTCTTCTAGGTACTTTTATAGCAACCATGCTTCCTGACTGAAGGAAATGTGGCAAACTTTAAGCCATCTGTAGGAAAAAATGGTTAAAAAGACAACACAATTTAAGCCCAAGAAGATAAAGAGTCTTTGATCTCCAGATCAAAAGAGACAGAGAGACAATGCAGGCCTGTTTCTCTGAAAATGACACAGAAAAACTCACAAAGACAAATAAACTGTATCAAATTGTTTCAAACAATTTTAAATGGATCTTTTAATTGCATAAATTATAACATGTCTACACATGCTACATGTGACCAGTTGTTCAGAACACCACAATCATGTCACTGTATGTGTTGTCACATGTGATGTTAAAATAAATATGTGCTGGCTCCTTTAAGAACAGCTGCAACTTGATGATGTCATCAATGTTAGACCAGCCTCAGTCTGCTAGACGGTAGATAGCTATTCCTTATCGTGGTAGCATCCCAAGCCTCTGCTACATTTCTCGTCTTTCGGGTCACTGTTGGTATGAAATTATGTAAGTATGGTTTACACTATTTGATGCCATTTTGTGTTTAGTGAAGATTTTATTGATTTGTTATACTGATGTGTTGTAAACTACCATGCACATATATTTAGTCTATATTGCAAGTAATTATTGTTAATCTTTTGATATAATTTGAGTGATCAGTATACGTTTGAGATTTCGGTTTATCTCCACCAATGTATGCACTGTAATTTCATATATTCCCATTATATACTGGCAATGCGTGTTAAATTCCTTTTTTTGTAAAATATTCATACGTTTAGTCTATGTTATCTTTTTAGTTTTACCCTACTCCCAGTCATCCATTAAAGAAGAAACTGGTTATCTGCTTCAGCGTGGTGATGTAGAGATCTGTCTGTCAACATATGCAAGGCGTATTGGGGTGGCAAGAACACTGTATAACTATTGAATGGTTGAATGAAAGTATTTTTGTTTGATATGTATTTAAATCTTTATTTTCCATTTCAAATCTGTGTAAAATGTATCATATTCCATTTAATAGAAAATTAAAATATATAGTAACCATGTCTTACCGGTACTCTCGCTCAATTCAAAGGGCCCAGAGGTAACAGTCAGTGTATGATTGGGGTGGAGAAAAAGCCACCTTGAACAAGACAATACATGATTGGTCAGAACTCCTCAAATGGTGAGACAAAACACCTAAGTTTAAATAGTCACATCAAGGACTAGAGCTAAGCTGAAGACAAGAAGTAACTAATCTGAACAAAGAAGGATATGGCTTAAGACAAAGGACAGACAAGCAGCTCACCAAGCCATCCAACTTTTACTACATTCTTTTTCTTTTACTTAACTTTCTTTTCATTGAGTCTCTTGTTCTAAGTTAAATTTGGCCGCAAAGTTCAGCTAACAAATTTTTGCCGAATCAACTTCAAGAGAGACTCCATTGGATGACCAGACAAAGGCCTGCAACAAACCAACAAACTAATCCCATTTCTCAAGCAAGGACGCCGAAAAGGGAATCCACATTCAGACACAAACAAGCAAGTACCAGATTCTAAAGCTGAACTGGTGCATTAAATTAACCATTCATTGTTCTTTCAGGTCAGGTTTTATGACATGCATATTTTGTTAGAAATGCTCATCATTCCACTCTCTCTCTTAAAACTCTTTCTTTTTCACTTCCTTTCTTTCTGTAAGGTGTATGAATGTTTGTGTGTTAGATTAGTTTGTGTTTAAAACAATCAATAAAGTCTCCTGTAGATTTTAAAAGAAAATGCCTTGTGTTTATTTGCTTGTAAATTTAATGTCTTAAACGGTCGATCTTCTTACCGTGCTACTATTTAGTGTTCCCTTTCATGGGAACTGTCGACGTCATATGACGTTATGGGAACCCTCTGCGTAATTGCGTCGTGAAGCACTCTTGTATCTAACCAATAATGTGACGAGACGTCAGAGGCGGGTGACGTCACGGACCAGGAAACTATAAAGCATACCTGGAACAAAGAACGCTAGCTTCTGTTGTCTTCAGCAAGCGCTCTGTGTTATCGTGTGTCTTATTTGGTGTCTTATTACATATAAACAAGTCACGATCTCTTCGTGAGGACAAGAGTATCCCACACCAATCCATATATTTATATATAAAAAAGACACGTATTATGGCGAGAAACAGCAGTTGAATGGGAGTTGAGCATGCCCAGGCAGCTCTCACCTCACAGTTACACACATATCGTGTTTCAAAATCACACGTTTATAACAAATCAAGTGAACAGCAGTTTGAATCGCGTTTCCCCCTGTGCTCACTACAAAGCGAGGGGGATGCACGTGATTTATGTGGTTGTTGCTGGGAGTGGAGCATGCACGTCAGCTCACAAATGACAGTGACGTGTGTCATTCATAAAAATGTCCCGAAGAGAAGTATGCACTAGCGGGAGTTTGTAGCTTCCACTCCCTGTTGGCTTTATTCTCGAGGGAATAAAATCTAACGCGGGCGGATTCGCGCTTGCCGAGGCAGCGCATGGATTGAGTTTCATTAAGAGATATATAGCTCGGATCTCGCTTGCCGAGGCAGAGCGTAGATTAAGTCTGCAAGAATGAATATACGGCTGGGTCTTGCGTTTTCCGAGGCTGCGCATAGATCAGTGTCCGTAATTTATAATATTATTTATAGTTGAGGGATCTGAGTAGACGGGAGTTTCCCTTTCTCTCTTTCCCTAAAATACCTTGCGAATTATTACGAGCTATAATTTTTTTTGTATTTGTAAATATATTCAGCTTGTTCAAAAAAATATATATAAGATCTGGCTGCAATTAATTTGAGATTAATGAAATTGAATACATTAAATTCTGAGGAATTTAAAGAAAATAAAGGAGACCGTTCTGGCCAACCCTGCCACGTGTGCTTCAGGGTCAGTGGTTTCCATTGTTCCTCCAAGAAAGAGGAGGATTGTAGAGCAGTCAGTTCAGATGTACCCTGCCAGTTCGCTGTTTCAGGGCACTGGTTGACCGTTCATCCAAAGAAAGTGTCGCCATCCGTGCTCCCCGCAGAAAGCTTGGGGACAGGGACAGGCGACACAGCTGAAGTCTTGTGGGGTAACACAGATCTGCGGACTGTAATTATCACCAAGAAGGCTTCGAAGAGGTCCTGATTGCCAGTGGCGTGGGACATTGGAGGGCAGCCCCCTCCAGAGAGGGTTGGGTATTAAAATACTTGCTCATAAAACACCAGAGGCCAGTCTCGAGAGACTGGTTCCCTTAATAAATTTTCTGGCAGAATGGAAACTTCTCCCAAATATTTCAAAATGGGTGCTGCTCCAAAGAAAGGGTTACAAATTCGGGATAGCACGCCCCAGTTTAATGGGGTCCTTCCCCCAGTGGTGGCCCCAGAAGTCTCGTATGGAACAGGAGGTTATGACGCTCTTGCAAAAAGGAGCTATAGAAGGGGTTCTCCTCCCAGCAAGCTGTCAGGGTTTTACAGCCAATGCTTCATTGTTCCAAAGAAGGATGGAGGGTTATCCCACAGATCAGGTCCAGGACTGGTTTGTTGGGATAGACCTGAAAGATGATACTTTTATGTATCCATCATCCTCAAACAGGAAGTTCCTCAGGTTTGCTTTTGGGGGCAAAGCTTACCTGTACAGGGTTCTTCCCTTCGGCCTTATCACCCCGCACATTTACGAAGTGTGTGGATGCAGCTCTGGCTCCACTGAGACTCCAGGGCATCCGCGTACTGAACTATATCGACGACTGGTTTACAACTTCGGATCAGGAGAAACTCAATCTGTTTGTGTGTTACGGGTCTCCTAAGAAAGGAAGCCCAGCATCTGAGCAGAGAATGAGCAAGTGGGTGGTCGAGGCTATCTCACTTGTTTATGAGGCGGCCAGACAGCTATCTCCATTAGCTGTCCGTGTCCACTCTACTAGGGGTATGGCGGCCCTTAAAGGCCTTAATGTCAGGAGTATCCATTAATGACATATGTGGTTCAGCTGGATGGTCATCCCAGCACACATTTATTAGGTTTTACAATCTGGACGTAGGCTCCACTCCAGGGTCCTCAGTTCTGTCTACAAGATAACAGACAAGTACTTGGTTCTATGGCGTAGTTGGGACAGCGTTCCCATAACGTCATATGACGTAGCGCCGACAGTTCCCATGAAAGGGAACGTCTCAGGTTACTTGTGTAACCTTGGTTCCCTGAATAAGGGAACGAGACGCTATGTCACATTGCTGTACCCCCAGCATACCTGTGAGCGTCTTGCTTCAGCCATAATCCAGAAGCTAGCATTCTTTGTTCCGGGTATGCTTTATAGTTTCCTGGTCCGTGACGTCACCCGCCTCTGACGTCTCGTCACATTATTGGTTAGATACAAGAGTGATTCACGACGCAATTACAAGAGCTTATTACGGCCCAAGCAAATGAAAGCTAGATGATTCAGTTGCTCGGTTGTAAACTAAATGACTCTATATAATTCCCTATAAATTAATTATTTCATTTGAGCTGATTTGTTCCTACATGATGTACTGGACTCATTTTAATTGTGAGAATCTGCTGTAAATAATGATGTCCAATATTCCACAATCTGAGCATGTTTCTTGATGTTACAAGCCAAAACGTGACATACATGCTGCGTCGTGCAGGGCTTCACGTACAAAAACTCGCTCAAGTTTATTCAAAGCCCAAAACAATTATACTTGTTGTATTCTACTCCATGAGACCTCTCAAATGAAATATAACACATGATTATCTGAGCTGTTTGATACTTTTGACACACTGGAGTACAAAGTACAACAAAAAAACTATAAATTATTTAAAAATATATTTTAAATTATATTTCAGCAAATAACTCAGCAGTGCTTAGGAGTTAATCAAATTGGCTACATTCATTGTAAAGTTCAGACTCTAAGCCAATACCTATTCTGTGATGATCTAGGCAGGAGTTTTGAAAAAATATGATTGAATTTTTTTATAGCCAGGTGGTGCCCGCGGGTGGTACTCTCAGTTTTAGAGTGATGACTTAACACTCATTAAGAATTGAACAAAAATGGTTGGATGCATTAAAAAGCTGAGTTTTTTGACTGTACGACAGTCAAGACGCATTAAAAACGGACGCGTGCATGAACTTGTCCAGAGTATTACATCATCAACCCATACACATTCGGTGACAGTGAGCTGCATTACATTCAGGACTGAAATGGTGGCTAACAAAGACAAAGCTAGCGGTGATTTTGATCACGGCTTGGCTTGAAAAACAAAGACAATTTGAAGTTTGTTGTAAGAGAAGTCACACTGCAGGACTTGTGCGCCAAAACTTCTGACTCTGCCAGAATTACGTCTGAGGTAAATTTTGATCGCAGTGGTCATTAACCGGCTGTCTGTGAACATGTCAAACTAATGATCAAAGATAACAGATTTTAGCCTAGGATTATAGGAATCTTTTAGGATTCTCAAATTGATCTTTTAAAATTTAGTGCTGTGATGAACACTATTGCTATGGGATGAAATAAGACATCCATGAACTTGATAAATGTTGCAGATGTGCTTTACGATCCACAACCAAATGCCTTTCAACTTACGTGTGCAAAAATTCAGAATTTAATGAATGTGCAGCAATTTGCAAAAATAGAGACATTTTTGTAAATAAAAATGTTTTCTTTTGTATTAGTGTATCATCATTTGTGCATGCAACAAAGATGTGCATTTGTGGATCAGATGACACGCATGCATTCATTGATGTTGTTTCTGAGGCCCCGTCCACACGGATCTGGCGTTTTCAGAAGGTGAAACCACTATTTTTTGAAACCGGGTCCAGAGTGGATAAATCTGAAAACACTGTCTTTGCGTTTTCGTGTGGACAGCATATCCGTATATTTTGGGAAACGATGAAGTCACGTGTCGACCCTAGTCAGACGCCGCTAACAGCACAAAACAACATCAACAACAACAATAGCAGACTCTAGATGCTTGTGTTCATGCTGCAGAAGCTACTGAGCCAAAATAAAGCCTTATTTCTAAGCTTTACTATAGTTTGTATGTAGCGCACAAGGTTTATGCGCATGCTCCAAGTCTTATTCTCTGCTTTATATGTATCTCTGTGGCAGAATTACAGTGCCACATACTGATCTGGCATGTATACTACATCGTTTTGAGTCGTTTCAGTGATTTCGTGTGGACTCAGATATTTCTTGAGACAAAGAAAAAAAAAGATTGGATAGACTACGTCCACATAAAACCGGAGTTTACCTGAGTCGATCTCATTTGATTCATCAGTATTTGAGATTTTCTTTTCGCCGTTTTCAAGCATTTCACAACCCACACACAAACAACTACAATGAATAAGCCTGGTGCTAATTCTTAATGTGTGCACAACTATCCATTTATTTGACAAATTCACATATGTGCGTTACTACATTTAAACTAATACTTTAAACTTGTGTGTGCAAAATCCAGAATACATGAATTACATTTGTTACAGAAAAAAAATCCAAGAGAACACTGGCCAAGTGCATTTTTGACAACACGTGCTGCAAATGTTCACAACACAACCAAATACAGACAAGATAATACAGATAATGACGATGAGGCTACTTTTAGAATTAAATTAATATTTTAATTTGCCCTCAATAATTTATAGCGCATCACACATCACCGATGCACTGTAATAAGTTAGATTTGCTAACTCATTAAAAAAAAAAAAAAACATTAACACATCTCTTCCAATTTTTTCACTACGTATGGGCCACAAGAGAAATATTAAGAAAATAATGTTAAATAGTGTTATCAGACCATAATGAAGCAGAGCTTTCATCGCTGAGTTTTTAGTTTCACTTTCTGCAGTGAATAATTGACTTGGATTTGAGACATAAAATCAAGTAAATTATTTTTTAAAAATATTTATTATTAATAATTTATTAATTAATGTCCCACAAAAATGTCAGACATTGAGACGATATGTAAGGGCTTACCAAGTGCGTCAAACCCTACTAAATTTGTAGAAGTCCCCAGACTATAGGGCAATACTTCTTATAGTACTAGACATCACAGAAGATGTGAAAAGCTTCTTGAAAAGTGTCCAGCATTGTCATTAGATAATGACAAAATAGAAGGGGAAGGAGTTTGTAAATCTCCGGATACACATTTCTGGGTTAACCCTGATAATGACCACACCTTTTTCGGACAAATAAAGGTTTTCTTAGAAAGCAGAGTGGGCAGCAGACAGGATGTGTCACATGCTGCAAATACATAACAGGGAAAGAAAGAGTCACCAACTGCTTTTGTTTCGAGATTTAGAGAAGCATGGGTACGGCATTCAAGGCTGTTTGTAGATGATGCTATGAAAGCCTTGTTTATAAATACATGTCTTAACAACATGAATCAGCAACAGGCACAATTGATTAGAATTACAACAAATGATCTGCTAGAGAAAGCCATTGAGCAGTTCTGTCGAAGAATAAGGGAACTTGATGCTTCTGGTTATTTTGAAACAAGTGTTAAACAGGAAACTGCTATGATAGCTGTTGTGCGTTTACAGGCAGAATGGAAACTGAACGGAACCAAACTAACGGAAACCAGCAGCAGCATTATTTGCTACAGCTGTGGCAGAAAAGGCCACATGAGCAAGGTCTGCTGGTGTTAGCCACAAGGGGGCAACAAACATCCGCAATGCACAGGTAACAGAAATAATCGCCCCCTACAGGCACAACAGCATCCACGATACCAGACTACGTGTAACTCCCAGCAACAATAGGGATGCCTACAGAGTGATGTCAGTTCCAACTTCTCGATGATTAATATGTCTTTCTCTAATAGCCCCTCACAATTACTACATTTGAATCTTTGGGTTAATGGAAATTATTTTTCATTTTTGGTTGACACATTGCCTCTTCAGTTTCTGGGATTGAAAATGAGGGGCCAATTGCAAAATTTTCTTTTAAGGTCTTTTTCCATAATATAACCTCAAATAAGCATTTTTCCAACTCTGAAAGATGTCCAACAGGGGACCTCCATAGCCTGCAATGGAGCTGTGTGTGTGTGTGTGTGTGTGTGTGTGTGTGTGTTGTGTGTGTGTGTGAACAGTGAATTGGCAGTGAAGTCATTATGTAACTTTATATAATTATATAATGTTCACACAGGCATCAGGGATCACAATAGGCATAAATAGACAATATACCAGGTCTCTATGGTAAAATTTTTATTTAGGAGCACAATCAAAAATTTAGGAGCAGGTTCTGTTCCATAACAGACACTAACTTTCCCATTACAGGGCGATATTTGCCCCTTAAATTAATTTCCTGGGGCATTTGTACCATTATAAGAGCAGTTTTTCTAATATTAGAAAATCCACCCCCGGAGCTCGCGCTTGCCTTAAACAGTGCATAAACAAAGTTTACACAGCTAATATAACCCTCAAAATGGATCTTTACAAAGTGTTGTCATGCATACTGCATGCATGCGTCGGATTATGTGAGTATTGTATACTCTTATTTTACCTTTGATTCTGAATGAATTTGAGGCTGTGATCCGTGGCTAACGGCTAATGCTACACTGTTGGAGAGATTTTAAAGAAATGAAGTTGTGTTTATGCATTATACAGACTGCAAGTGTTTATAATGAAAATAGCGACGGCTCTTGCTCCGTAAATACAGTAAGAAACGATGGTAACTTAACTCCTGAGGTCTGAAAACGCGCCGACGCGTTTTGCAGGATTTTTTCACATTGCAGCAAAACAGACTTAAAATACTCTGTCATTCTTGTCATAGAGACATAAGTAATATATCAATTGAAACTATAGAATGTCTTCTTTTATTTGTGTACACTCAGAGTAAAAAACACAATGTTGTGCTTTTTGTAAAATAAAGAAAACTAACATGATGCGTGATCTCTCGTCTCCCTCTGAACGAAGTCCAATCTGATAGTTCTCAGAAAATGAACTGTAACTTATGAATACTAATCACAAAAAAAATGACACTTATGTCTAAAGAAACGTTGAGATGTCAGGTTTTAAATTGTGCAAGTCAAACAAAAAACATTCTGTTTATGTAATCTGTATGAAAAGAGAGCCATGTCAGAAGTCCGTGATTCACCCATTATCCTAATGCAGCCATGCCCACGGAGCCAGCGCTATTCAGAGGCAAATTCAGAGGCAATACTTGTATGCATTGTCTCAATCGTGTATTTATTGTCTTGAAAAGTGTTTATTTGGATGTTAAAGCCATGGTAGCGATCTCTAGAAGACATGCCATTAGTTCCTGGTTCCTTTCTTCTATATGAATTTGTGGCCTAAAGGTGTACAGAGCGCCCTCGGCTGCAAGTATGAATTGAAAACACAGTATCCAGCACTCATAGTGATGACATAAATATTGAATAAATATTACTCCTCAGTATAGAAAATTGACATAAATATATAAATCCATCAATATTTCTCCAAATGTGCATGCTTTTAAGCTAAAAGCCTATATGAAATGCCATAGAGGTAACATGAATGTTCAGACACTTTGCATCACAGAAATACATTATATTTTAAAGAATATAATAGATACCATTATTTAAATTGTAATAATTTCACAGTATTGCTGTTTATGATGAGCTGAGACATATACAGAGTTTTTTTCACAGCCTACCTGACTGAAAGGCCTCATTAATATGCAAGTCATTTCAGGTCATTATTATGTGATTATTTTGTCTTCTCAGGTGTAAATCACCCATTATTCATGATGATTCACGCCCTCCATGCATACTGTGTTTCTTGACAAAAAGTGTCTTACAAAACTAAATCAATATATTGTTTTATATGAGGAGTAGGCAGCATAATTTTTACATAATTCTGAAGCAAAAAACTCTAGTCTACAACCTCCAACCCAAAAGTCTTGTGAACACAGATTTAATATACTTTTTTGGCCTTATTTCAGTGACTTAAAGGTGCCCTAGAATCAAAAATTGAATTTTCCTCGGCATAGCTGAATAACAAGAGTTCAGTACATGGAAAGGACATACATTGAGTTTCAAACCCCATTGCTTCCTCTTTCTTATGTAAATCTCATTTGTTTAAAAGACTTCCGGAAAACACGCGGATCTCAACATAACACCGACTGTTACGTAACAGTCGGGATCATTAATATGTACGCCCCCAATATTTGCATATATGCCAGCCCATGTTCGAGCATTAGACAAGGAAAGGCAGTATTAACGTCTGGATCTGTGCACAGACAAGGTAAGCCAGCAAGAACAACAGCAAAAAATGGCAGATGGAGCGATAATAACTGACATGATCCATGATATCATGATATTTTTAGTGATATTTGTAAATTGTCTTTCTAAATGTTTCGTTAGCATGTTGCTAATGTACTGTTAAATGAGGTTAAAGTTACCATCGTTTCTTACTGTATTCACGGAGACAAGAGCCATTGCTATTTTCATTTTTAAACAGTTGCAGTCTGTATAATGCATAAACACATCTTCATTCCTTATAAATCTCTCCAACAGTGTAGCATTAGCCGTTAGCCACGGAGCATAGCCTCAAACTCATAGAGAATCAAATGTAAAACACAATAAATACTTTACTCACATGATTCGATGTATGCACACAGCATGCATGACGAACATCTTGTAAAGATCCATTTGAGAGTTATATTAGCTGTGTGAAACTTTGTAAATGCGCTGTAATAGTCAAGAGCTCGTGTGGCAGGGAGCACGCGATTTAAAGGGGCGGCGCGCTGAAAAAATCAGTGTATAGTTAATGATTGCCCCAAAATAGGCAGTTAAAAAATTAATTTAAAAAAATCTATGGGGTATTTTGAGCTGAAACTTCACAGACATTCAGGAGACACCTTAGACTTATTACATCTTGTGAAAAAAAAGCATTCTTGGGCACCTTTAAGTTTTTTTTTTTTTCATAACCATGCATAACATTATTCCTCAAAAATACAAACATGTGCATACATGTTCCTCACAATTATGGTAGCTTAGTTTGTGCTGAATACAGTGTAATGACACTTTTGTCATTTATAGTTTATGAACAACTGAAAAAGCACAAATGTCAGGGCATGTCAAAACTTCTCCAAGCCCCAAATCAGCCTCAGACTCCAGAGGGTTAACCACATTTAACAGTACATTAGCAACATGTTAACGAAACATTTAGAAAGACAATTCACAAATATCACTAAAAATATCATGATATCATGGATCATGTCAGTTATTATTGCTCCATCTTCCATTTTTCACTGTTTTCCTTGCTTGCTTGCTTACCTAGTCTGATTCAGCTGTGCCCTTGTGTAATGCCTCGATCATGGGCTGGCATATGCAAATATTGGGGCGTACACCCCGACTGTTACGTAACAGTCGGTGTTATGTTGAGATTCGCCTGTTCTTCGGAGGTCTTTTAAAAACAAATGAGATTTATATAAGAAGGAGGAAAAACAATGGAGTTTGAGACTCACTGTATGTCATTTCCATGTACTGAACTCTTTTTATTCAACTATGCCGAGGTAAATTCAATTTTTGATTCTAGGGCACCTTTAAGTAAAAACAATCTATGTAAACTGTAAATATGAAAATAAAACAGACAGTAGGTGGCGGTAAATCTTAATGTGCGAGTCATTCATTCAGTCGTTCAAAACTCAGATTCATTCAGGAGGAATCATTGTTGCTTGGAGATGCGCAACAGTTCTGTTGCAGCTTTGTTTGAAACTGTTTTCACGAAATAGAGCAAAAACAGACAGTATTAAAACACTTAATATCAGCTTGTTTTTATTGGACTTCAATCAGATCAGTAAGTATCACATTTTCATCATGCCAATACTCGGAGAAGACAGGAGTATACTCGTGTGATGTTACTTTACTTACATATTGCTGAGATCGACAGCTGCAACACCGGTTACATCACTAAACACTTCACTTGCCCACCATGACTGTTTTAGTTAGTTAGTAAGAAAATAGACAGTTAAAACGGAGCGCATCTGCTCAATTCAGTGAACAGCAGGAATCAGATTTCAAGTCACTTGACCCATTTCGCCTAATTTTTTGAATGATAAGAGGGAGGAAAATTTGGTTGACAAGCGAAATGTAAAAGCGCATATTTAAGCGAGTTTGTCATTGTACTGTTGTGTTTGTGTTTTTCATTGAATAATAATGAACCCCACCATTCAAGCAATTGCCGCCTTCGAATTGCCTCTGTTTTAAAAGTGAAAGTAATATTTGCGCACGGGCATTCATAACGGGCGTGTTTTTTAAATCATTTTTTGGAGGCATATTTGCCCCAAGCCCCCGTAATTTCCGACCTTGATTATGATAATCCAAATGTAGTATTTACAATTAATTTGGCTGCAAAGAAACAGTGGTCTGGTAAGTGCGCATGGCTGCGTCACACAGGTTGCACCTTGTAAACGATCTTTGAAGTGTTGTCTGGAGCGCACGTCTTTTGCACTTGCTCTGTTTACTGAAGCAAAGTCTTGAATTCATGCATCAAAAGCAACCGATTGCAGTACGAAACATAACTGTTGTTCGTTTAGATGCATTCTGGAGTTTTAATTCCGATTGTAGATCATTCATTATAATTGATCGGATCATTCGCACCAGGCGCCTAAATATTTTTCACAGTCGCACGCAGTTATTTTTAGGAGCAAAGCGAGTGAATGGTGGCACTCTAGAGCCCTGTATAAAATAAAAAAAAATTAATGACCAACCATCAAAAATTTGGAATTTCTTGAGGAAAAACATTTGAATCTGTTTTAAATCAACGGGGAATAAAATAAGTCGGCCAACGGCAACAGTTCAAAAGCTAATGTTGTGGACATTACAGAGAGTAATCTTTAAAGGTGCCCTAGAACCCTTTTTTACAAGATGTAATATGAGTCTAAGGTGTCCCTGAATGTGTCTGTGAAGTTTCAGCTCAAAATACCCATATATTTTTTATTATTCAATTTTTTAACTGCCTATTTTGGGGCATAATTATATATGCGCTGATTCAGCGCGTGTCCCTTTAAATCCCGTGCTCCCCGCCCAAGCTCACAACTCTATAATACATTGCATAAAAAAGTTCACACAGCAAATATAACCCTCAAATGGATCTTTACAAAGTGTTCATCATGCAGCATACAGATCATGTAAATATGGTATTTATTGGGTTTTACATTTGATTCTGAATGAGTTTCATAGTGTGTTCTGTGGCTAACGGGGCTAAAGCTAACATTACAACTGTTGGAGAGATTTATAAAGAATGAAGTTGTGTTTATGAATTATACAGACTGCAAGTGTTTAATAATGAAAATAGCGACGGCTCTTGTCTCCGTGAATACAGTAAGAAAACAATGGTAACTTTAACCCATTTAACAGTACATTAGCAACATGCTAACAAAACATTTTAGAAAGACAATTTACAAAATCACTAAAAATATCATGATATCATGGATCATGTCAGTTATATTGCTCCATCTGCCATTTTCGCTGTTGTCCTGGCTTGCTTCCTGCATAAAGTCTGATGATTCTCCTGTGCACAGGTCCAGACGTTAATACTGGCTTGTCTAATGCCTTGAACATGGGCTGGCATATGCAAATATTGGGGGCGTAATATTAATGATCCCGACTGTTGCGTCACAGTTGGTGTTATGTTGAGATTCGTCTGTTCTTCAGAGGTCTTTTGCACAAATCAAATTTACATAAGGAGGAGGAAACAATGGTGTTTGAGACTCACTGTATGTCATTTCCATGTACAGAACTCTAATTATTTAACTATGCTGAGATAAATTCAATTTTCAATTCTAGGGCACCTTTAAATTAACACTGAAGCTTTCGCTGTGTGGGTGGAATAAACATATGGCAGGGCTTTTACTTTCTGATCACTGGACATTACACTTCTGCTTTGTACTATGGTCACAATGTGAGGTCAATGTGCATTCACTGCACAAAGACTAGGTACCCAGCATGAAGCTTTTGATTGTCACCATTGTTGACATTCATATGCTGATTCTTGACGTCTCTTTGTGTCTAAATGACACATTAATTCAAAATGATGTCTTATCATGCATTTAAAAATATTATGACACTGCTGGATCTCATACCACATAATCACATGAATATTATAATGTTTCTCAACACTATCACAGTGATATCACAGTGGTGTCACACGGTGAACTAACAGTATGAGTGCACACCGAGCTAACAGATTTTTATAGGAATGTTCTCCAAACATACAACTGACTTCCTGTCACAGGCTTAGATGAAATCAACCGAAATAAAAGAAGACAGTAAATATCTCAAGGTCTCAGGAGAGGAGGATTAAACAATTCTGTCCTTTTACAGCAAGTTCTTAATTTTAGAAATTGCCTTTAAGCATACAGAGATAGTCTGAGTGGCCCTGTGCATCCTTGTCACCGATAGCTCCATGTTAGCAATGTCCAGGAAAGAACACATCCAGTGTGACCAAGCTAAAGAGTGTGGAGGTTTCCAACGCAAGGCAAGCATTTTCTTAGCTGCAGTTAATCCAGAGAATAGCATTTTTTTCTGTGACAAGGAAAAGCTGTAGGATGAGTCATCATTTAAAAGCAAAAGCTTAGGACAGCATGGTATATCAGTTTCCAGAATGTCTTTCAAAGTAGTAGATATTCATTTCCAAAAACCATTAACTTCAGGACAATCCCAAAACATATGCTTAAATGTGCCTACCACACCTCCCGGGCAGAAATTACAATTGGAAGATGAGGAAAGCTTCATTAAAGGTGCCATCAAATGTTTTTTTTACAAGATGTAATATAAATCTAAGGTGTCCCCTGAATGTGTCTGTGAAGTTTCAGCTCAAAATACCCCATAGATTTTTTTTAATAAATTTTTTTAACTGCCTATTTTGGGGCATAATTAGAAATGCGCCGATTCAGGTTGCGGTCCTTTTAAATCATGCGCTCTCCGCCCCCGGAGCTCACGCTTGCCTTAAACAGTGCATAAACAAAGTTCACTCAGCTAATATAACCCTCAAAATATATCTTTACAAAGTGTTCGTCATGCATACTGCATGCATGCATCGGATTATGTGAGTATTGTATACTGTTATATTGTTTACATTTGATTCTGAATGAATTTGAGGCTGTGATCCGTGGCTAACGGCTAATGCTACACTGTTGGAGAGACAAGAGACAAGACACTGTTGTTCAGTATGAAACAATGGTAACTTTAACCACATTTAACAGTACATTAGCAACATGCTAACGAAACATTTAGAAAGACAGTTTACAAATATCACTAAAAATATCATGTTATCATGGATCATGTCAGTTATTATTGCTCCATCTGCCATTTTTTGCTGTTTTCCTTGCTTGCTTACCTAGTCTGATGATTCTGCTGTGCACATCCAGACGTTCTGCCCTTGTGTCAAAGGTGCCGTAGAACGTCTTTTTAAAAGATGTAATATAAGTCTAAGGTCCCCTGAATGTGTCTGTGAAGTTTCAGCTCAAAATACCCCATAGATTTTTTTTAATTAATTTTTTTAACTGCCTATTTTGGGGCATCATTAAATATGCGCCGATTCTGCGCGGCCCCTTTAAATTCTCCTGCTCCCCGCCCATGGAGCTCGCGCTTGCCTTTAACAGCATAAACAAAGTTCACACAGCTAATATATCCCTCAAAATGGATCTTTACAAAGTGTTCATCATGCAACATGTCTAATCGCGTAAGTATGGTATTTATTTGGATGTTTACATTTGATTTGAGAGTTTGATAGTATGCTCCGTGGCTAAAGCTAACATACACACTGTTGGAGAGATTTATAAAGAATGAAGTTGTTTATGAATTATACAGACTGCAAGTGTTTAAAAAATGAAAATAACGACAGTGTCTCCGTGAATACAGTAAAACAATGATAACTTTAACCACATTTAACAGTACATTAGCAACATGCTAACGAACCATTTAGAAAGACAATTTACAAATATCACTAAAAATATCATTATATCATGGATCATGTCAGTTATTATTGCTCCATCTGCCATTTTTCGCTATTGTCCTTGCTTGCTTACCTAGTCTGATGATTCAGCTGTGCACATCCAGACGTCCTACCCTTGTGTAATGCTTTGAACATGAGCTGGCATATGCAAAAATTGGGGGCGTACATATTAATGATCCGACTGTTACGTAACAGTCGGTGTTATGTTGAGATTCGCCTGTTCTTCGGAGGTCTTTTAAACAAATGAGATTTATATAAGAAGGAGGAAACAACAGTGTTTGAGACTCACTGTATGTCATTTCCATGTACTGAACTCTTGTTATTTAACTATGCCAAGGTAAATTCAATTTTTAATTCTAGGGCACCTTTAAATAATGTTTTCTAGGGGTAAGATACATCCTATGAATCAATTTGTAGTGAATTAGTTGATGGTTAGGGGTTTTTGAAACAAGTTAAGATTGGCCCATATTGTGTCCCAATCATTATTATCCTCTATTTCTGTACAATAGATCTCTGTACCAGATGTTTAAAATTGGTAATTGCTTATAAGAATCTTCCAAGAATAAGTGTTTTTAGCCAAATGTTGGCTAAAACATGAATGCCTCTATCGCTCCATTCTGAAAAAAACAAAAGGTGTATTGTCTGTAAGGAGACTATGATTAGGAAATAACGGAGTATGAGAGTGCCATTTAAGGTCATTGTGACAGAACTTTGAAGCAGCATGCCAGATAAAAAGAAGATATGTTATTATTGGACCAAAACGCAGTTTAAATTTTTCAATGTAACATTACAATAAATTAAATCTTTCAATCTGTACGGTAAAACCAAATTAAATTCAACCTGTTGCCAAGATACAAGAGGGTCAGAGTTCAACCATATTGTAAGAGGTCGCAAAATAAATGCCCAATGATAAAACTTAAAGTTTGGCAATGCCAGACCACCAGCATCTTTGCAACGTTACGGAGTTGCATAATTTACATGAGGAGGTTTTCCATTCCATATGAACTTAGAGGTTAATGTTTGAAGCTTAGACCAGTAATCAGTAGGTGGTGTAAGTGGTATCATAGAAGAGAAAAAATTAATACGAGGTAGAACATCCATTTTAATTATAGATATATGAGCTTGAAGAGATAATGGTAGCATTGACCAACGAGTCAAGTCCGTAGCTTTACGATTATATATACCTTGACAAAATTTTAAAGCTATTGTGTGTAAAGAAGTTGGCAGAATAACCTGAGAGGATAAATTGTTTAAATGCATGAAAGCAGATTTGGTCCAATTAATTTTATATCCAGAAAATAAACTAAAAGAATTAAAAACAAACAAAACATGCTCAATTGAAGTAGCTGCATCACTTACATATAATAAAATGTCATCTGCATATAAAGATATCCGATGTGAGATATCGAGATAGGGCAAACAACAATGGTGGGAGAGGGCATCCTTGACGAGTGCCACGTAGGATGGAAAACTGGGATGAGCAAATGCCACCTGTCATGACCACTGCAGAGGGATTAGCGTATAAAATTGACCATATTAACCCTCTGGGGTCTGAGGCTGATTTAGGGCCCTGGAGAAGTTTTGACATGCCCTGACATTTGTGCTTTTTTCAGTTGTTCATAAACATATTAATGGAAAAAGTGTCATTACACTGTATTCAGCACAAACTAAGCTACAATAATATGTGAGGAACATGTATGTACATGTTTGTGTTTTTGAAGGAATAACGTTTATGCGTGGTTATTGAAAAAACAAAAAACTTAAGTCACTGAAATAAGGACAAAAAAATAATATTATATATGTGTTCACAAGACTTCTGGGTATTGGAGGTTGTAGACTAGAGTTTTTGCTTCAAAATTATGTAAAAATTATCCTGCCTACTCCTTCATATAAAACAATAGAGAGATTTAAATTTTGTAAGACACTTTTGTCAAGAAACACAGTATGCGTGGAGGCGTGAATCATCATGAATAATGGGTGATTCTCACCTGAGAAGACAAAAGAATCGCATAATGAGCTGTAATGACTTGCATATTAATGAGCTCTTTAAGTCAGGTAGGCTGTGAAAAACCCTCTGTGATCATGTCTCAAGCTCATCATGGTGTAAATCAAACATACAGAAAAAATAGCAATACTGTGAAATATTATTACAATTTAAAATAATGGTATTCTATTATATACTTTAAAATATAATGTATTTCTGTGATGCAAAGTGTCTGAACAATTATGTTACCTCTATGGCATTTCATATAGGCTTTTAGCTTAAAAGCATGCACATTTGGAGAAATATTGATGGATTCTCATATGTTTATGTCAATTTTCTATACAGAGGAATAATATTTATTCTATATTTATTGTCATCACTATGAGCGCTGGATACTGTGTTTTCAATTCATACTTGCAGCCGGAGGGCGCTCTGTACACCTTTAGTCCACAAATTCATCTAAAGAATAACAACCATGTGACTACCAGGAACCAGGAACTAACAGAAGCTTCCAGATATCCTATAATATGCAGATAAACACTTTTCAAGACAATAAATGCACGATTGAGACGATGTATACAAGTATTGACTCAGAATTTGCGTCTGAATAGCGCTGGCTCCATGGGCGTGGCCGCATTAGCGGATAATGAGCTGAATCACGGACTTCTGATATGGCTCTCTTTTCATACAGATTACATAAACAGAGAATATTTGTTTTCGATTTGACTTACACGATTTAAAACCTGACATTTTAACGTTTCTTTAGACATAAGTCTAATTTTTTTGTGATTAGTATTCACTAAGTTACACTTCATTTTCTGAGAACTATCAGATTGGAGTTCGTTCAGAGGGAGACGACAGATCACGCATCATGTTAGTTTTCTTTTATTTTGCAAAAAGCACAACATTTTGTTTATACTCTGAGTGTACACAAATAAAAGAAGATATTCCACAGATTACAATGGTGTATAACTCTTAATGTATGTGCAACATTGACGGAATATTTTGAGTCTCTTTCACACTGGTAAGAAAAAAAACGAGGTGGTATCGCCGGCGTGACCGCCGACCCGAGGGAGTTAATAAAGTCACTCCCTAAGCCAAAACGCTCTAGTACTGTCCAAAGATATTGCCATTCGAGCCTGACAAAGTCTTTTTCAGCAATTTAGTCATAAAAATGTCTAAACGGGATGCCAAGTCTTTGGCATACAATTTAACATCACTGTTTAGAAGAGACAATGATCTATGATTCCCACACTGAGTTAGATGTTTGCCAGGCTTAACAGTGTGATAATGGCCATGTTGGCACTATTATTGAAAGAGCCCTCTTGAACAGAATGAGGAATCATGTTTAACAATGGCTGTCCCAACTCATTCCAGAAAGCAAGGTAAAGTTCTGGAGGGATTCCATCCCATCCCGGTGACTTCCCCTTTTTCATAGCCATAAGGGCTTCCTTTAATTCCTCTAAAGAAATTGGAACGTTCAGAGAGGTTGCCTCTACCTCAGAGAGAGATGTAAGAGTTAGATCCTGGAAAAAATTATTACATACAGTTTCACTAAAGACCAACTTAGGTCTGAGGTATCGCCGGCGATACCACCGCGGTTTTTTTCTTACCAGTGTGAAAGAGACTCAAAATACTCCGTCAATGTTGCACATACAATTAGGAGCTATACACCATTTTAATCTGTGGAATATCTTCTTTTTATCTGTGTACACTCAGAGTAAAAACAAAATGTTGTGCTTTTTGTAAAATAAAGAAAACTAACCTGAAGCGTGATCTGTCATCTCCCTCTGAGCGAAGTCCAATCTGATAGTTCTCAGAAAATGAACTGTAGCTTAGTGAATACTAATGACACAAAAATGAGACTTATGTCTAAAGAAACATTGAAATGTCATGTTTTAAATCGTGTAAGTCAAATCGAAAACAAACATTCTGTGTTTATGTAATCTGTATGAAAAGAGAGCCATGTCAGAAGTCTGTGATTCAGCTCATTATCCGCTAATGCGGCCACGCCCACGGAGTGAGCGCTATTCAGACGCAAATTCTGAGTCAATACATGTATACATCATCTCAATCGTGTATTTATTGTCTTCAAAAGTGTTTTGAATAGCCATAGTTAGCGATCTCTGGCCTCTGTTAGTTCAGTTCCTGGAGAGTCACATGACCTGTTCTTCTTTAGATGAATTTGTGGACTAAAGGTGTACAGAGCGCCCTCCGGCTGCAAGTATGAATTGAAAACACAGTATCCAGCGCTCATAGTGATGACAATAAATATTGAATAAATATTACTCCTCTGTATAGAAAATTGACAAACATATGAGAATCCATCAATATTTCTCCAAATGTGCATGCTTTTTAAGCTAAAAGCCTATATAAAATGCCACAGAGGTAACATAATTGTTCAGACACTTTGCATCACAGAAATACGTTATATTTTAAAGAATATAATAGAATACCATTATTTTAAATTGTAATAATATTTCACAGTATTGCTGTTTTTTCTGTATGTTTGATTTACACCATGATGAGATTTGAATCATGATCACAGAGGGTTTTTTCACAGCCTACCTGACTGAAAGAGCTCATTATTATGCAAGTCATTTCAGGTCATTATTATGTGATTCTTTTGTCTTCTCAGGTGAGAATCACCCATATTCATGATGATTCACGCCTCCACGCATACTGTGTTTCTTGACAAAAAGTGTCTTACAAAATTTAAATCTCTCTATTGTTTTATATGAACAAGCAGGCAGCATAATTTTTACATCATTCTGAAGCAAAAACTCTAGTCTACAACCTCCAATACCCAGAAGTCTTGTGAACACATATATAATATTATTTTTTGTCCTTATTTCAGTGACTTAAGTTTTTTGTTTTTTCAATAACCACGCATAAACGTAATTTCTTCAAAAATACAAACATGTACATACATGTTCCTCACATATTATTGTAGCCTAGTTTGTGCTGAATACAGTGTAATGACACTTTTTCCATTGATATGTTTATGAACAACTGAAAAAATCACAAATGTCAGTGCATGTCAAAACTGCTCTGTTCGTACCATATTCATTTCTTGTTGTATATTCTCACTGTGTGAATTCTGTTGAAGACCCTCTAGCCTATTTAATTTATTCTCTAATGTACTTATTGTGTTTAATCTAGATTTGTTTAGGTGGAATGCAAAAGAAATAGATGCGTCCATTATGCAACCCTTTATGGCGTCCCAGAAAAAGCGAGGATCATCGACCGAACCACTAAACGCCAACGAGATGCCTTAACTGGCGCAGACACAAGAAATCTTAGTTGAAACAACACTGTGATCGGATAAAGGACATGGTTTTATGACAACACTGTGTATTTCTGAATATGAGGTGTTGGATAAAAGAATATAATCAAGTATAGAGTAACTTTTATGTCTTGAGGAATAAAAAGTATACTGCCTCGTCATGGGGTGAATTATGCGATATACATCAATTAAGCTAAAATCGGACATGAATTTACATAGGTTAGCAGACAATAAAGACTGAGTTGGGATATTTTGTGAACAAGAACGATCGAGAGATAAGTCCACTACCGCATTCATGTCAGCACCAATAATCAGAAAAGAGTCCTGAATCTACAACAGAATTTTAGTAAGAGCAGGAAAAAAACTTATCAAAAATCAAACTGAGACGGGGCGTAAATAGATATCAATGCAAAATTATGACCTGCTATACATGCTTTAATATATGATACTCTCCCATCCTCACTAATGTATTTTTCTAAGATGTTAAAAGAAAGGTTTCGTTTTATTACTACAAGTGTACCATATGATTTACTATCCAATGAGGATGATGCAGCTACATAATAAAACTTACTAGAGAACCTTTGGACATCTGTTTTCCTCAGATGCGACTCTTGAATGAAAGCTATCTCAACATGATGTCTATGCAAGTAATCAAGGCAGGCAATACACTTAATGGGACCATTCAGGCCATTCACATTCCAGTAAATTATGTGAAAAGTTTCTGTTGCCATATATTATTACTGTAAAACAACATAAACAAAAGAAGTGATGAGCATAAAGCCATAAACAGAGTTTTCAAACCACATCTAATACCACAGAGGGAAAAATACCCACCCACCCTGGTCGCCACAATGCCCATGAACACCCAACTTCCCACAGAAACAGTAGAACATCTGGAAGTACCACTTCTAATGAGCACAGAAAAATAAAAATAATAGTAAATTAAAGAGAAAAAGCAAACACACATAAGGGTGAACCAATGCCCAACTAATGGACTAGTTCAAGATGAGCATTTATAGTTAAAATGTATAAAATTTGAATTGTTTTTTTTTTTTTTTTGAAAATGAGTGATCGTTTCTCTAGATAAGACCCTTATTTCTTGTCTGGGATCGTGTAGAACGCTTTGAAGCTGCAATGAAACTGTAATTTTGACCTTCAACCGTCTGGAGGCCATTGAAGTCAACTATATGGAGAAAAATCCTGGAATGTTTTCATCAAAAACCTTAATTTCTTTCTGATTGAAGAGAGAAGGACATGGACATCTTGGATGACATGGGGGTGAGTAAATTATCAGGAAAATATTATTTGAAAGTGAACTAATCCTTTAAAGATGTGCTGGGTCGATCTTTGAGTCAGTTTCAATTGTGCCGGATACAACAAAAAAGTCTGGAAGCCCATTTTCAGAGACTTGTTTGTAATCTCATAGAAAGTTTGGCGACGGTTGATGGTAAATGCACTTGTAATCCGCTGAGAATCTGATGTCTTTTCCCTCGACTTTGATTGGAGATTCCTTCGACGCCCTGAGGATTCGATCTCGTCAATGTAGCACAGCAGGTTCATAATCACCGTACGAGGCCTGCCTGTGTTGTTAGAAGGGCCGATGCGATGAGCTCTCATTATTTCAGGTTTTACGCCGATCAATGAAGGAAACCATATTGGTAGAGAATCTGAGATGTAGGACATGAGATTCGAAGCTTCCACGCCTTCCGGTAAGTTTACAATGCGAATGTTATCCCTGCGGCTCTGGTCTTCCATGTCAGCTAGTTTCTCTTCATAGGTCGCCATTTTCACAGCACATTTGTCATAGTTTTTCTCCGTCTTACTAACCCGGCTGCTCAGGATGGAATATCTATCACGTAATTCTCTTACTGCGCTGGAACAGCTGGACAGCTCCATCTGAAGGTGTCAAGTCTATCTTGAAGAGTTTTTAAATTGTGCTTCAATAAACAACTGTTGCTTCTTCCATGGCTGATGCAATCATGGCGGCAAGAGAGTCCACCATCTTATCCGTTTCGTGTGCAGTTGTCATTAGCAGTATTATTTTCTAATGCCATTCCTTATGACAAAAAGGCGCCCCGATGGCAAGAAATTACAGATGCTGTGGCATTTCATATCGCCAAGGACATGGTTCCCATACACATCATCAAAAAGCCAGGGTTCATAAAAATGCTACACACTGTTGATCCAAGATACAAGTTGCCAAGCCGCAAGTATTTTTCAGATGTAGCTATTCCCCGAATGTACACTGAAGTGGAGCAGCTTGAGAAGGCATCTTTTTTTTCTACGACGACTGACCTGTGGAGTAGTCGTACTTTTCAGCCTTACATGAGCCTCACAGCCCATTATGTTGACGCAGAATGGAAACTGCGAAGTTTTTGCCTTCAGACATGTTATTTTCCTGACGATCATACTGGGGAAATAATTGGTCAAGGGCTTAAAGATGCACTGGCTTCTTGGAACCTTGTGGAGGATCGACAAGCGTGCGTGACCACTGATAGTGGAACGAACATGATTAAAGCAATGAAGATGAATGAATGGACCCATCTTCAGTGCTTTGGACATCGTCTTCACAATGCCATTGGTAAGTATGATGATTAATAATGCAAACAATGAAATAAGAGTTATTAAAATTTTTTATTTTTATTTCATTACTACCTGAAAATTATGATTGTAAAGAAAACTATTTTCTTTATTAATTTGCTTTTGTAATAATAGTCATTACTTAAAATGGTGTGTGTGTGTGTGTGTGTGTGTAAAGAAATTATGTAGGAGAATGCTCATTTTGTCAAAAATAAATAAAATAATGCTGGCTGGCTAATAATAACAGTTATCCCCATTTTAGGTATATCCAACTCTTAATAAAAAAATAGATTTAATAAATATTGTTTTCTTTTAAAAAGGTATAATAAATTTATTAAAATCATTGTTCCCGTTTTAGACAGTTTGATGGTTATAGACTAATTTTCATAATCAAAAGTTATAAAGGAGAAAGCTCTTCACAATATTTCTGTCACATAGAAGAATTAACTGCTATTTTCTAGCTTTCTGTTTTACAGAACATGGTGTGAAAGACCACAGAGTCAACCGTGCAGTTGCAGTGTGCAAGAAGGTTGTAAGTGTGTTTTCATTTAGCTGGAAAAAAAGAAGGGATCTCGCATCTGTACAGGCTGAGCTCGGCCTACCTTCTCATCAGCTCATTACAGAGAGCCCCACCAGGTGGGGTTCAAGACAAAAGATGATTGAGCGACTTTTAGAACAGGAGAAAGCTATAGCTCGGGTCCTTGGCTCTGATAAAAAAAACTCGGCAGTTTGTTCCCAACATGGCAAGACATCGATGTCATGGAATCCATAAATAAAGCTATAGGTCCTCTGCAAGAGTTCACAGATGCATTGTCGGGTGAAGCATACGTGAGTATCTCATACCTCAAACCAGTGCTCCATCTCTTTAACAGTAGCATACTACGAGCACAAGACAATGACACAGAATTAACAAAAAATAATATCAAAAGCACAATACTGCAGTACCTCAACTGCAAGTACAGCGACCCTGAGACAGATGAACTCCTCAGTGTAGCTTCACTGATGGATCCCAGGTTCCGTACAACTTACATTGAACATGACAAGTTGGAGGGAATCAAGCAAAAAGTTGTTAAATCTTTGTTGCCAGACAAAAATCTTGAGACAACAGTTCAGATGACTCAGGACGTGGAGCAGGAAGAACAGAGAACAGAAGCTGGGGCCAAAAGGAAGAAACCTTGCAAGTTTTTTTTAGAAAACGGCACCACAACAACCACAACATGTCAGTGTCACTCAATCAGAAGAAGACAAAGTCAAAGCTGAGCCTATTTGATGTCTCCTGATGTGGATTCAGACACAGACCCACTTCACTGGTGGAAGGCTAATGAGGCAGTCTTCCCCAGGCTCAGCAAACTTTCAAAAAATACCTCTGTATTCCCAGCAACCCTTCTGAAAGGGTGTTCAGTGTAGGTGGGAACATTTTTACGTGTCATAGAGCATCTCTGAAGCCTGAAACAGTAGACAGACTGGTCTTCCTTTCAAGAAACCTGTAAAGAATGACTACATGTGATTTATCAACAACATGTTTTATGTTTGCATGATGGTCTGCAAAGTGCTGTTAATAGTAATACCACTGGTGTTAATGATAATAGTGGTGTGAATTGTCTTGACTTTTTGAGTTGATAGAGATAACAATGTTTACATTGGTTAAAATGGGTATTTTCTTACTCTGTGTTCAGAAATATTTAATGTTTAATTCAAATTGCACAATATTTGCTTTAATTCTGCAAATATATTTAACAAGAGAATTTGTTTTACATGTATTACATTTGTTTTACATTTGTTTGTTTTACAAATCAGCTTATGTAGCCTATTGGCTGTGGCATGCCCACTAAAAATACAATGTTCCTTAACCTGATGGTTTTTCAGGTTACTAATAAAGAGAATGTTACTTCAGTCATGTTGTTGTAGTTATGTTTTAAGTTGACTAGTTACACATGAAAAAAAATTGAAATTGTGAATCGGTCAAACGTTCTGAAAAAAACTAGATTTTTATTTTTTGCCATATCGCCCAACCCTAGTACAAAGTCATAAAATAATGGCCAAACAATTAGTTAAAAACATGTAAATATAAATGAATATGAGTGGGGTCGGCGGAGCCACAAAACTAAGCTGCCATCATACTCTCAGATTACGTGACACTCCCGGGCTTTTGACCTTTGACTTTTTAACATTATGGGTTTTTTTTTTTTTTTGGTTCCTGTAACTGTGTTTGTAGGACACTTTTGTTATGGCAAAGAAAGCTAAAAGAGAATGCATCCAGTTGATGTTGGTTTGTTATTGATGATAACAACATAATCATCAACTAGATTCAGTATGCAGTCAATGTGAGGGGTTATTAATTTTATGTTTTTAATTATAACTCAATGCAGCTTGTTGGCTGAACGTTCTCTTTTTTTGGAGCCAACACATTATTTTTTATAGTGTACTGTTTAATGGATTCAGAATTTGGCTGTTTTTTTACAGCAAGGTTCTACAGTGAAGTTAATTGAAATAAGATTTTAATTAAAATCTTATTATATTACTTGAAGATGTATTTTGAATATAATTTTTTAGAAAAAAAACAGCAAATACAACAATAGACATTTGGTCATTTAGATGCAACTGTAATTAACTATAAAGTATTAATAAATAATATTCATATGATTTTTAAAAAATCATAAAATAAAAGAAAAGAAAAAAAAGATGTGAGCTGAGCTATAAATGCATAGAATGCAATGCAAAATTCAAAACAACTAAATCAAAACAGAAAAAGAAAAATACTTACATTTAAAACCAGTGATCACTGTGAAATCTGATAGTCCAGATCAGGCATTGATTTTCTGAAATAAATTAAGAGTCAAAACAAATATTATCTGTGAGTTTAACAGTTTAACCCACTCACGAGTTCACATGTACATATAATTCAATAGAATAAAAGTTATGCGTATTTGGCCTGCTGTCCGGGGGGAGGGCTTCAAGCTCAGAATATTGGCCCGAACCCAGAGTACCCCCGGTGTGGTAAAAATAGATAGAACTAGAAGTGAGGAGATGGGTGGAGGAGGGATGCTTATAAACTCTCAGATGAACAGAGGTAAGTCTGCTGAATTTATACCTCTAGTCATTGGTTGAGTTGATTAACTGAATGCTCTCCACCTGTGCTAGTTAGGTTAATTATCTGAACCTGCTCCTCCCAAATTTTGTTACTAAAAAATCATAACGAGCCACAGGGCAATTACTATCATACTCTATATAACCAGCACCCTCTTGACATGACAGAAGAAGCCATGTCTGTAGCTTTCCTCTTATTAAAAAGCCTTTAATTGCTGAGCCAACCATTCCTATGTCTGGGTTTCCAACCAACCCTGGATTGGAAGATTTACTTGTTTACCTCTCACACACATGATTTTGCAAGCCTACATTTATAGATATTTTGCAATGCTGAAAAATGGTGTAGAACAAATTTCATTATTCAACATATTTCACAATTGATTACTAAGAAAAATCAAGTAACACACAGAACTCAGTTCTATTTTACTTTGCTGTTCTGTCCGTAAACCCTTTAACCATCACGTGCAACATTGAACAGCCATTTGATTTTTTAATTGTTCTTATTTACTGAGTTGTGATTTATGTGTAATATGATAAAGTATATTTGTTTTAAAAGGATAATAATTCATCCTCATGATGAATATCAGAGATTTAGATGAACTAAACTCTTCTAAAAGAGTTCACTTAAGGATTTCAGTGTTTAGCCTAAATAGCATGAAACATACAGCATCATAAACAGCTAGAGACAAAACTGCATAAATTGATTGATTGATTGACTGATTTTAACACTAAAGCATTTCATTCTCATTCAAGCATGTAAAGAGGCTCTCACCTGATATGCTTTCACATGTAGTGATCTTCACCCAACCAGACTGACTACACATAAATATTTGTCAGAACTTTAAATGCCAGTTATCTGTTCATCTGATGATGAAACATACTTAACATATTTTTGTCTCTCTCAGCTAGAATTCAAATTTATATTCAAATGTTTACACAAACACACATATACACAGCAAAACCCCCAGAGTTAAATGACCTCACTTGGGAGTTTATTTGACTCAACACTCAAGAGTGTTATATTACAAAGGTGTAAAGTCCAGGGATCTGTAAGTAAAAGCCCTGCCATGTTTATTCCACCCACACAGCAAAAACATCAGTGTTAATTAACTCTCCTGGGAGTATATGTGAGAACATACCCAAGAGTGTTAAATTAACAGTGAAGCAGTGTGAAATTTAATGAGATAATTCAGTGATTAAGTGAATGATGATTGAACATTATTGAAGACACTCTGATGTTAACAAGCAGAAACACTGAAGGAGAAAGTCACAAAATTTAAGTCACCATTATGGTGGTCAGTGTTTGGTTTGGTTTAGTTGGGCTCCTGACCCTTGACTTTTTAACATTAGATTTTGTTTGGCTACTGTGACTGACTTATAACTACCAGACAAACAAAGAGAAAAGATGTTGGTGGTTATGGTTTGAACTGAATCACTGAAATCATTTAATACCCAATCTCTGAGTTACATTTGCATTATTGATTACAGCAGCACTGTGATTCTACAGCATAAGATCCAAAGGATTTATTAAAAAGTTGTTCTAATCAAGAAACTTTGAAAACATTGTTAATTTAGACACACACAGACATCAAGAATAAGCCTTTGAATTTCAACAATGAGAATGTTGCAGTCTATGTGAGGGGTTATTAATTTTTATTTTATGTTTTTAATTTGGCTTTTTTACAGCAAGGTTTTACAGCAACGTTAATTGAAACAAAATTTTATTAAAGTCCCCCTGTAGTCAATTATTTTATCCCTTAAAACAAATCTTTGATCACCAAAATTACATATTTTTAAAAAAAAATTCAAAAGAAAAAAAATTCTTCATGCCTTAAAATAGCTTGAATGTAACTCTACACCCTTCCCTTATTTAATATACACGGATCAATGAATATGCAAATTAGCCCCACCTTCACTCATGCCAGGCAGCTCGGAGAGTATGCTGTTGCAATAGTGATGAGCAATTTGTTCATGTTGTAGATGTATATTCAGTTTAACAGCTTAACACATCCTTGAATGAGCGCGGATTTCCAGCGTATTTACTTGAACTTATCAGGTAGGCTAATATCTACGGTTTGATCCATTCCAGAGGCGGCCAAAATCAGAATTTATAATGGACTGAATAGCTCTCTCAGAAATTTACGTGTGATTCCACACTGACTGACATATGCACATGAATCACGGTCACGCACACGCTCAGAGCAATATTGTTTTAGCTATGTTTTATAGTATTAAAATATTTCAAAGAACCAAAACATGAACTTTAGTGGCTTTACTTCAAGTCAGCTGTCACCCCTATGCGCTCGCACACTTGGCACAGCGCTTGCGACGGTTCTGTCATTAATTAATATGATTAGCCTTTTGCTTGACTACGTTATCAAACAGCTAATAATGTGTCTGCCTTCTAACAATCAGTATCCTTACAAATGCTTTGAACAGCTCAGAACGTCAGTGGAGAAAGGCATATAGTTCATCATAACATCGTAATAGACTCGCTATATTGCCAAATCTACACAATTTTTCATATTAACAGAAAATATACTGGAATAACCTGGCTTCTCTCGAGACTTTCCTGCTTCAGAGCAGTCATAGTTGATGATACGCTAAAGCCTGCCGGCACATTGTTGTGATTGGTTACAAGGTAGTCTGTGACGTCACAAACACCACCAATTTCAAACCGCAGGTTTTTCGTTTACTGCAGTTTCAAACATAAAATACTCAGCAATGGTGCTGACTTATGAATTTGCACATGGTTTGTCTTAAAGCATATTAAAAACACTACATAGACATATAAACAACATTAAAAATCATGATTTTCACCACAGTCGGTCCTTATTATATTACTTGATTTATTTTGAATATAAATCTTAGAAAAAAACAGCAAATATAACACTAGACCTAGCAACACGACTGCAACAATAGTGCAATTTCAATTGATATTATTATACAGTAATGTTCTCCAAGGACATTTTTATTACCGTCTATTATCAGTTAGAGACAGGTAGTGCCATTGAACTTCTTACTTGGTTTTGTTGTTAAAAGAGAAAAACAGTTTTGGTTTGTGGTTACAGTTTTAGGAAATGTCTTTTCTGGAATTGGAAATTATGTTACTGGTAAACTGAATGTAGACTGTTGAAGTTTGGCTTGCCGAGATGATGGAGTAATGATTATGACATTTAGATGCAACTGTAATGAACTATAAAGTATTAATAAATAATATTCATATGATTTTAACAAAAAAAAAAAGATGAGCGGAGCTATACATGCACATAAAATACACAAAATTGTCCAATCAGAAAAATATAAATGTATTATTTTAGCCAAAGCTTGTGATTTATTTAATTCTCAGTCAGTCGCCTACTTAAAATCTGCAATAGAATTTTTCTAAATCAAAACAAGAAAAGGAAAACTTACTTTTAAAACCAGTGATCACTGTGGAATCTGATAGTCCAGATCAGGCATTGATTTTCTAAAATATATTAAGAGTCAAAACAAAAACTAGCTGTGAGTTTAAAAGTTTAACCAAAATAAGCCACAGGGGGCAATTACTATCATACCCTACATAACCAGCACGCTCCAGTATCATAAACAGCTAATGGACAAAACTGCATAAATGGATTGACTGACTGACTGATTGATTGATTGATTGATTGATTGATTGATTGTAACTATGGAAGGATATTCTGGACTATTTTCAAAATAATTTATGCAATTTATACAATTTATGCATCCACATATTAAAACGCATTGCAAATACATTTTGCAATTGCGTTTTCCATATGTGGATGCATAAATTGTGACAATCCAAACGCAGTTGCAAATCTTGCATTACCATTTGCTTTTTCGCTGTTGCGAATGCACAGTGACAACCAAATTTTAAATGGTAAAACAAAGTCCATTTGCAACTGTATTTCCCATGTCTTATGAGTTATGACCCTGTCATTTTTAAAGGTGCCCTAGAACTTTTTTTTAAAAGATGTAATATAAGTCTAAGGTGTCCCCTGAATGTGTCTGTGAAGTTTCAGCTCGAAATACCCCATATTTTTTTTAATTCATTTTTTTAACTGCCTATTTTGGGGCATAATTAGAAATGAGCCGATTCAGGGAGTGTGGCCCTTTAAATCTGGTGCTCCACGCCCCAAGAGCTCGCACTTGCCTTAAACAACATAAAAAAAGTTCAAACAGCTAATATAACCCTCAACATGGATCTTTACAAAGTGTTCGTCATGCAGCATGTCTAATTGCGTAAGTACAGTGTTTATTTTGATGTTTACATTGATTCTGAATGAGTTTGAGGCTATGCTCCGTGGCTAAAGCTAACATTACACACTGTTGGAGAGATTTATAAAGAATGAAGTTGTGTTTATGCATTATACAGACTGCAAGTGTTTAAAAATGAGAATAGCGACGGCTCTTGTCTCAGTGAATACAGTAAGAAACGATGGTAACTTTAACCACATTTAACAGTACATTAGCAACATGCTAACGAAACATTTAGAAAGACAATTCACAAATATCATTAAAATATCATGTTATCATGAATCATGTCAGTTATTATTGCTCCATCTGCCATTTTTTGCTATTGTCCTTGCTTGCTTACCTAGTCTGTTGATTCAGCTGTGCACAGATCCAGATGTTAATACTGGCTGCCCTTGTGTAATGCTTTCAACATAAGCTGGCATATGCAAATATTGGGGGCGTACATATTAATGATCCCGACTGTTACGTAACAGTCAGTGTTATGTTGAGATTCGCCTGTTCTTCGGAGGTCTTTTAAAACAAATGAGATTTATATAAGAAGGAGGAAACAATGGAGTTTGAGACTCACTGTATGTCATTTCCATGTACTGAACTCTTGTTATTTAACTATGCCGAGGTAAATTCAATTTTTGAATCTAAGGTACCTTTAAATAGTAATATCAATTACCTGATCTGCTTTTTCACTTTCTCTGCGTTGCGCATGTAGCCTGCCAAAACTCAAATGCAATTACAATTCATTTAGCATTTGAATTTACAATGCCTGGGTATCGGATCTCACAATGAGTTTCTCATCAAATAAAGCAGCTAATATCTGCTCGTAATATCATATGAAATGTTGCAAAAAGAAAAGTCTAACATCGAAAGTCAAGGGTCAAGAGCCCAACTAAATTAACCCTCAGGGGTCTGAGGATTTTTGGGGCCCTGGAGAAGTTTTGACATGCCCTGACATTTGTGCTTTTTTCAGTTGTTCATAAACATATTAATGGAAAAAGTGTCATTACACTGTATTCAGCACAAACTAGGCTACAATAATATGTGAGGAACATGTATGTACATGTTTGTGTTTTTTGAAGGAATAATGTTTATGCGTGGTTATTGAAAAAACAAAAACTTAAGTCACTGAAATAAGCCAAAAATATATCGTCGCTGCCCGATGAAACTCACGTATGTCCAAAACGGTTACTTTTCAGGAAGTGAAAAAACACCGTATTCAAAGCAGTTGAATGTAGCGTTGTCATACTTGGTACGACTCTTTACATGTAACCATATCTTGCCAGTGTAATGATATATCCACATTTGACCAAATTGAGTTTAAATGGACATACGTGCATATTTTTACAGTAACGGTGGTCGATACGCGTTCTTCCGATCATTAATTAGAATGGCCAGTCGCGTTTCATATTACAGATGAATACGCCAGTTTATTAAATAGCCTACGTCTTAGTTTATTATTTAGTATTAATATTAAACTTTATTAATGTCTCTTGCAAACTATGAGGACAATGAATCATACACTGCATGGTAATGCTAGACAGATACTTTGTTTGCACAGTCTACCGTAATTTTGTCACTCCTAGACGTACGTCTGGCGTCAGGGGGGAAACGTTTACTTGAGAACAGTTGTCAAAAACAAACGTTTGCTGATACTTTACCTCACAGTGTTATTCGGCTATCCAGTGCTGAGCTTCGATGAAACTTCACGAGACCGGCGAGACGCTTCCACAGGGCGGAGATACGCGGCGTGATTGACAGCTTTGACACCAAATGGATATACGTGAAAATCAGATGACATGATTTCAAAACTTTTCATTGGCCATTTAGATATTGTGAAGCATACTGTATACGGAAATGGACCTGGACATTCAATCCGTCGAAAAATCTCAAAATCGGCAAAATGGACATACATGGTTTTCATCGGACAGCGACGATATATTAAATCTGTGTTCACAAGACTTCTGGGTATTCGAGGTTGTAGACTAGAGTTTTTGCTTCAAAATTAGGTAAAAATTATGCTGCCTGCTTGTTCATATAACCAATAGAGAGATTTAATTTTCTAAAACATCTTGGGTCAAGAAACAACAGTATGCGTGGAGGCGTGAATCATCATGAATAGGGTGATTCTCACCGAGAAGACAAAAAATCGCATAAGAGCTTAATGAGCGCATAAATAATGAGCTCTTTCAGACAGGTAGGCTGTTAAAACCCTCTGTTTCATTCTCGCTAATCATGGTATAAATTAAACATACAGAAAAAACAACAATACTGTGAAATATTATTACAATTTAAAATAATGGTTCTATTATATTCTTTAAAATATAATGTATTTCTGTGATGCAAAGTGTCTGAACAGTTATTACCTCTATGGCATTTCGCTTTAGCTTAAAAGCATGCACATTAGAGAAATATGAGGATTCTCATATGTTTATGTCAATTTTCTATACAGAGGAGTAATATTTATTCAATATTTCTTGTCATCATCACTATGAGTGCTGGATACTGTTTTCAAATTCATACTTGCAGCCGGAGGGCGCTCTGTGCACCTTTAGGCCACAAATCCATATAAAGAACAAGAACCAGGAACTAATGGCATGTCTTCTAGAGATCGCTAACCATGGCTTTAACATCCAGATAAACACTTTTCAAGACAATAAATACATGATTGAGACGATGTATACAAGTATTGACTCAGAATTTGCGTCTGAATAGCGCTGGCTCCGTGGCGTGGCCGCATTAGCGGATAATAAGCTGAATCACGGACTTCTGACATGGCTCTTTTCATACAGATTACATAAACACAGAATATTTGTTTTCGATTTGACTTACACGATTTGAAACCTGACATTTCAATGTTTTTTTAGACAGAAGTCTCATTTTTTTGTGATTAGTATTCACTAAGTTACAGTTCATTTTCTAAGAACTATCAGATTGGACTTCGTTCAGAGGGAGACGAGATCACGCATCATGTTAGTTTTCTTTATTTTGCAAAACGCACAACATTTTGTTTTTACTCTGATTGTACACAAATAAAAGAAGATATTCCACAGATTAAAATGGTGTATAACTCTTAATTGTATGTGCAACATTGACAGAGTATTTTGAGTCTCTTTCACACTGGTTAGAAAAAAAACGCGGTGGTCACGCCGGCGTGACCGCCGACCCGAGGGAGTTAAACACTGACCACCATGATGGAGGCATCAGTTTTGACCAATAAAACATCAACATCTAAACCTGTTAATTCTCAATAAGAAATTCAGTAGATGTCTGACAGAAATAAAGTCAATTTGGTTAGTAATAAGCTGGTAATGCTGTTTGTAGAGTTGTTTAATTTGATCTTGAGAGATTTAATGACTTCTTTTATCTTCATTGTTACTTTAACACTATTTCTGAGCAGAGTTGATTTAACTCTGGGGATTTTGCTGTGTACAAATGGGAATCAATAAACCAAAAAAACATGGTTTTATTATAATAAAAACAATGAGTAATTTTCATAAGGGTTGTTTTTATTGATTGCTTTGATCATGTTAGGTATTTATCCTTTCATTATTGCCTTATACAAAAATAAATATCATCTGACAATCTGCTATATTATTATTCATTATATGTACAGCGGCATACATTCCAAATGCTTTTTTTCCTAATACACATTTATGAAAATTGCATGTACCTTAATCCATGCTGTTCTAGTCTTCTACGAATAGATCGCTCAGATAACTCCAAGCAGGCGCGAAAGCTGGACACATGAGTAACTGTAGAGTATGAACTGTCGTCAACTTGCTGCACGAGCATCATAAGTTCCTCCACAATTTCACTGAAAACATCCATTGTTCAAAGCATTCGGCATGGCATTTATAGTTTTTTTAGGTTTATCAACAAGTATATAAAAATGTACAACCCCATTAACAGCAAAATCACAAAAAAATGAAAATAAAGAACAAACAAAAAAAAACAAACAAACAAACAAAAAAAACCTAGGGCCAGGGGTAATTAAATTACATTATGTAAAGTAAAGGTGCCTCAAAAGGCACTTTTTAACAACCAGGCAAAATGTCACAAAGCATACTGTCAACTGTACATTATAGGAAAGAAAGAATATTATAAGATGCAGACAATGTTATCGGTTTTAAGGCTTTAACATTGCTGGAGGTAGATATTGTATCCAATTACACTTTACAAAATATAATAAATAGGGGCTTTAAAGACAAAAATTTGCACTTGTGTATAAAAAATTTAGATAGTAAAATAAATTTATTATTAGAAATATTTGTCCTTTACATTCTTATCAACATGATAAAAACAACAAAACATCCTTGTACAACAAATAAACAGAACACGCCCCATAGTGTAGTCCCACCTCTGACCTGATTGACAGGTTTCCATGTAGGCATCGGAATTCAATGCTAAATGAATTGTGAATGCATTAGATTTTGTGGGCAGGCTACATATGCGACGCAAAGAAAATGAAATAGCAGACGTGGTAATTGAGAGATTGCAATTTAAAAATGACAGGGTCATAACTCATAAGACTACAGTTGCAAATAGACTTTGCTTTACCATTTGAAATTTGGCAGTCACTGTGTGTTTGTGACAGCAAAAGTCCAAACCGTAACGCAAGACTGCAGCTGCGTTTCGATTGTGTCACAATTTATGCATCCACATGGAAAACACAATTGCAAATACAATTTGCAATTTCCTTTGAAAATAGTCCGGAATATCATTCCATATGTAACATTGAAGCATTTCATTCTCATTCAAGCATGTAAAGAGGGTCTCACCTGGTATGAGTTCACATGTAGTGATCTCTGACTACACATAAATATTTGTCAGAAATTTATATAACGTTATCTGTTCATCTCATGATGAAACACATTTGTGACCTGATCCAGCAAATAAGTCACAGTGACCCAAATTTCAAAAGAGATGAGATTTCATCTCAATGGCATCAATGGAAAGAGGAGACCATAAGCTTTAAAAGATATCCTAGTCAAAGTCATACCTTGAATGGTTTTAAAGTTATACCCATTTCAATTATGGTCATCTACCCTCTTTTTCCAATTGAAAACCTGAGAAAATCGCTTTTAAAAAATGTTTTTGCCCATTTTTTATTGATATCTTTCAAATCCATTGCATTTAAAGGGATAAACTATTTATTTTACAGCTTAATTTGACCAAGACTTTGTGTATATATATATGGTATTAAAACCTGGCTGAAGCTCAAATTATTTTAAATTATTTATTTGAATAAATATTTTAAAAGGCAAAGATTGAACAGAGGTGCTACATTTTTGCTCGAGAGAGAGAGAGGGTGTATCAGTGTGTGTGTGTGCATCCTTGACTGTCACCTCCTCATTTAAATACCTTTACTCAATTATCTGGACTACGTAACTTTTGGGAGATTATTTTTGAGTGTCTGTTCTTTGAAATTAGCTAAAAAAAGAGAAATCAATTTTATCATTGTTTTTCCACATTATCGGCCCGTATCTTGAAATGGAACGTTGTGACTTCCGACTCATTTCGCCAGAATGGGTCACATTTTTATCTCTTCCAGCTAAAATTCAAATTTATATTCAAATGTTTACACAAAGGCAGAACACACACCATGAGCTGATTTCACTAATTAGTTCTACCTCCTGGCTGAAAAACTGTGGTGATAGGAACAAAATAATGAAGAGGACTTTTACTTTCTGAACCTGGACTTTACACCTCTGTTAAATGAACTCTGAAACATTGTTTAAGTTAATGAGATAATAAAGTGATTGAGTGATAATTATCTATTGTTGAAAACATCTAATGTTAACAAGCAGAATCACTGAAGGAGAAAATTGCAATTCTGAGTCACCATTATGGTGATCAGTGTTTACTTTGGTTGGGCTCCTGACCCTTGACTTTTTAACTTTAGTTTTGTTTTGGCTGCTGTAGCTGAGTTATAACTGCCAGACAAGCAAAGAGAAAATATGTGACTCAAATAAACTCTGATGAGAGTTAATTTAACACTGGGGTTTTTGCATATGCATTTATGACAAAATATCAAAACATTACAAATATCACATTTCAAATATATTTATACCGTAAATATTTTTATACACATTTCTAAAAATATTTTAAAGCACAATTGCGATTTCTCCTTGTTATCATTTTAGACCTCGATATTTTCCATGGTACATATTTTTGACACTGAACTCAAAAAGTGTGGTGTGCAAAGACAACAACAGCACCACAAATTCCAAACACAACTTAAAGGTGCTAAAGAGGATGTTTTGTTTTATACAGTTTTGCAATATTACTTGAAACTGTCTTTACTAACTGATAAAGACTATTTATTAGGTGCACTGAAAGTAATAATATTAATATACATCATCCGTGCACGAGGTAGGGCCTTAAAAACATCAGCCAATCGTTTACGCGATCATCGCGTAAACGATTGGCCCTCTGGCTTGTCAATCACTGCCGTAACGTTCCTTGTGAGAGACGAGCGCGGCTGCGCGCTCCAGTAACTTTCCACACTCCACAGGCGCCGCATGCATGTTTTTGTCAGGAGACAGGAGTAACACTGCGATTATGAGTTACCTGCGGTGAGTCTAACATAATGAACCAAAAAACACGACACAGCGAATGCTGTGGTAAACACTCGTGTTCCAATGGGAGCGTGTTTTGGGAGGCGTTCCTTCGAAATGAGCTGTGAAGGAGGGGGTTGTTTCTACGCATGCGCTCATTTCAAAACTCAGTAACAGTCTTTGGATTCTCAGTCGATGAAAAAATCCTCTCTATCACCTTTAACCATAAGGTTGACTCTTTTATTCCAGGGTAGATTTTCATCTCTGATGCAAATGTGTAGTAAGATGATAAACAGAGAGGCCTTTCTGTAACTTTCAAAACATGCTGTCAAATGACATCACATTAAGTGACAGTTTCCCAAACATTCTGTCATCATTTATTCAACCTCATGTCATTTCCAAAACTTTCAGCTGATTTTGTCAATAAAAATTAGTCATCTGGGTTTTTAAAGGGTTAGTTCACCCAAAAATAAAAATTCTTTCATTAATTACTCACCCTCATGCCGTTCCACACCCGTAGACCTTCATTAATCTTTGGAACACAAATTAAGATATTTTTGTTCAAATCCGATGGCTCCGTGAGGCCTTCATAGGGAGCAATGACATTTCCTCTCTCAAGATCCATAAAGGTACTAAAACATATTTATATCAGTTCATGTGAGTACAGTGGTTCAATATTAATATTATAAAGCGATGAGAATATTTTTGGTGCACCAAAAAAAACCAAAATACAACTTATAAGTGATGGCCGATTTCAAACACTGCTTCAGAATATTCGGAGCGCAAATGAATCAGTGTATCGAATCTGCTGTTCGGATCGCCAAAGTCACGTGATTTCAGCCGTTGGCAGTTTGACACGCGATCTGAATCATGATTCGACACACTGATTCATTATGCTCCGAAGCTTCCTGAAGCAGTGTTTTGAAATCGGCCATCACTAAATAAGTTGATATTTTGTTTTTTTTGGCGCTCCAAAAATATTCTTGTCGCTTTATAATATTAATATTGAACCACTGTACTCACATGAACTGATTTAAATATGTTTTCAGTACCTTTATGGATCTTGAGAGAGGAAATGTCCATTGCTCCCTATGAAGGCCTCACGGAGCCATTGGATTTCAACAAAAATATCTTAATTTGTGTTCAGAAGATGAATGAAGGTCTTACGGGTGTGGAGCGACATGAGGGTAAGTAATAAATGACAGAATTTTCATTTTTGGGTGAACTAACCCTTTAATAACCTGTGAAAATGAACCTTTATGTAACGTGAACACGTGAACCATTTATTGAGTTATGAACATTAATAACCTGTGAAAGTGAATCTTAATATAAAGTGGAAACATGTGAATCATGTATTTATTAATTATTAATGTCACACAGAAGATAGTATTTTTTCAGATGAAATTTTTATTTTTGATGCATGTATCAGTAAACACAACTTTAAACTTGAAACAAAAAAAGTTTAAACTTTTCTTTTACAGCACAAAATTACAGTGCGTGCCTCTCATGAAAAGTGGCTTAAAAACTCAAATTAAAACATTCAGAGAAACAATCAAGTATTCCAAAAAAGATAATAAGCATCACACCTATAAGCCAAACATATTTGATACTGAATAAAGGCACCTAAATATGTATTATTTTATTTAACAGTTTTGTAAATCATTAAATCAATGACCGAATGCACCATTACAGAACATTAGCATATTAATATATACAATATTATTTTGATATCATGATAAAGGCCACTGTAACTTGAGTATTTGACTTGGTCATCCGCACTGCAGTACCTGCGCGGGAGCAGTTATTTGTTTAAAGATAAACACAAACTAACACAGCGATTACTCATATAAAACACTAGAAAAACATAGTCTGTGATTTCATCTCAGTTAGCTTACCCATCAAATCAGTAAACACAAATTTTCACTTCAAAGCATGTTGGAACAGTACCAAAGAGCTTAGAACCCAATAATTAATAAATTTAAGATCATCACGTTTGCAGCGAACAATATATTTCAGACCTAGTGGAGTAATAGTAATAATATCTAGGTCTGAATTGAAATATTGTACATTTTAATGGATCACGCTACAAACATAATGATCTTATAATACATGATCCATTGCTGTGTCCATTATCCCATAATTCACACTTTGGACACTTTTGCTTTAACGGACATTAGACAACACTGTAAAATCAAGCTGTTATATTCATATATTTATTGTCCAACATTCCCATTTTTCTGATGCATGTCCTTAATTTAATTTCATATGTTGGTAATAATTCAGTGATTATAATACTAATACTTGAACTTCAAAGAATTTGAACCCAAACTGACTGTGTTTCTAGAGAGGAAAGGGTTTATGAAAAAGTGGAAGACTTAAACACAAAGTGTGTAAAATAAACTGTTAAAAGGATTTGATGATTACTAGTGATAGTATTTTATTCTGCGTTGTCATCATTCAGGTTGGATTTCAGCTTTAGTATACATTTTTTTCTTTTTAACAAAGCAGCTGATATTGGACTGACGACTCGCTTTCACCGCAAAATGGCAGAAACGCAGGCCTGCTGCTGCTGGGCGCCGGTGTTTCAATGGAACGTTCTGTTATTCTTTTCTCCTGAAAGGTATGATTCTCAAACCCTTTCTGCCCATAAACACATTGGTGGATGTTGGACTCCAGGGTGAATAGCTACTTTTGGAAAGCTCTCTGCATACTCTGCCAGACCATCTTTTAGCCAGTAATTTTGTGTGCTCCCCTTCACAAGTTTTTTAGGGAGTTCTTCTCTGTGCTTGTCAACCACACTGTAATCATCAGTTGCAAAATTAGCGCTGAAACTTTACAAAGATGAAAAGATTAAAGGCTACAGAGTGTTAAAAACCACATAGTTCTGTAAATTAGGCTCATGTACTTGTACTCGTACTTGTAAATATACCCCTGATACCAAAGACCGATATACCTCAGATGACGCTGTAATGACTGAGACAAATCAGACACAATTATTTGTTAGTTCACCAATAGTTTTAAGCTCACTCTGGGATTTGACTGTCCCCGTCCCCCTGAGAAGTTATCAGTTAAAAGTTTATTGCACCGAGGAATGTGCTGCCGCATGGAGAGCAGAGAAAAGACACACAAACTTGCATCTCTCCTGCATTATCCACACATAACACAGACTCTCTTGCATTAATGTACAGACAGACTGTTTTTAAATTAACATTAACAATCCCAGGAGATTAATATTATCCATTATTACCATTGCTGTATTACAATCATTGTATTCATGTATGTATGTGGTTTTATGATACATTTAAAGTAACTTCAATTATGCTGGCCTTGGCCTATAAACCAGCCGTGTGCTCAACATCCAACATAGAAAGACTGGCAACAACTTCAGACGAAATCCTCAAGATCTCTCCTTGACCTGCCGATCCGACGCCTCAGCCTAAAGGCATCTTGCAAGTATTGTACATTTTAACACTAAACAGCGATTTAGTATTGTTTGTAAGACTTACCTTGCATTACTAAAGAAACTGATGAGTCCTTTCCAGAGTGTCTTTGACTTTCCTATAGCTCTAGTAAACAGTACCTCCCTGTTCAACAGAGGTGTGTGTGTATGAATGTGTGATGTGTGTGTGACCTTTGTTGTTGTTATGTGTTTGTTAGTTTAGTTATGTGTTTGTGAGTTAGTTAATAAAGATTGTGCACAATATATGTTTGGTTCTGACCCATCTGCTAATTAATTGCCTCTGAAGTGATTTAGATCCCGAACCTATGCTCTAAGTAGCACGGTGCGATACGAATTTATATTTTCCATAACCTGGATGAACATTTCTTAGAATTATTAAACAATCAACACTAAGTGTTCCCTGGACAACAGGTTAATTGATTGTAATATTAAGATTGTAAGCGCTATATCTAGTAATCTGATTAACTGATTTACATATTCATAATTAATCATAATTAATAATCATATTGAGTTATGAATAATTATTAATATTTCCCCTTTGAGTTAATTCGCTACAACGTAACTGACAGAATTGTCAGCGCACAGAGACACTGACGGCAGCAGCAGAAACAATGTCAGCCCCAGAGGTGTGGAAATACTTCAAAATGAATGATGACAACACACGCATTGCGAACTGCATGCTTTCAATCACAATTCGTTATCGATTAGTGAAGGTGGGATGGGCGGAATCACGCTGAATGACAGACCAGAAGCGCTCTCTCTTTTTCTTGCACGCGATCCCAGTTCTCTCAAACAGCGCGCGATCAGTTTCTCCTTGCATCTGAATGGTCAAATGCACACATAGTTGTCAAAATGTCCATCGTGTGGAGTATCTCACGTAAATACAGTCGGTTATGGCTTAAGTGGACGTAAACATTTGGGTGAAAACAGGATATGTGTCAGTATCCATGGATTAGGTCTTAAAGGACCGTAGCCTATTTGTCATTAATAATAAAACAACAAAATATGTGAAATAAACTTGTTTTTCAGATACAGTAGGTTTATTTACCATATATACATTTATCTATAGTATTTGTTGTATTGTTTGTAATTTGTTTGTAAATTTCTTTTTATATAACAACAATTATACATATTGGTAATTATGCCCTTTGAAGGTTATTGGACACCGTGAAATTTTTGTTCAAGTTTGTGACAAGCACATAAAAAATATTACTTTTTTCATTAGAGTAATAATAAAGAAGCTGTCCTACGTTCATTAGTCTCACTGTGTTGTGCTTGGCAAACTGCAACATCAAAAAAAAAAAAAAAAAAAAAAATAATAATAATAATAAATGTATAGATATTGGTATCGGCGAGTACTAGAAAAAAGTATCAGTGCATCCCTACTGTAAATATATAGAGATTATTTGCTATCAGTCTTTTTTTTTTTTTTTTTTACATGACAAATGTAAATAGGATGTGCTTACTACTTCATGTAGCCCACATCATTTGACACAAGCCAGTGAAATGGGGCATTCAGATATTGGCCAAATGGCAGCACCAACTTCCCCAGACCCTGCCATCATGATGGTGCTGGGATCCCTTTAGCACGAAAAGCTCGTTCAGCATAGGTAAGGGCAGTGGCCTCATTCAGCAGCTGGGCAGGTGGCACAGGAAAAGTCATCCGTCTCTCCTTGTGGGCACGGGCCTCGTTTGGTGCCACCAATAAGGCCTGTTGACGACCCTCTGGAGCAGTGGGGTTTTGAAGGTGGATGACTGGATTCGCCATATCAAGGTACACTGAAATAAAAACATCACCTTGAAGGTAACTATACTGTACACCATAATAATAACTCATAATATTAAGCCTCATAAATAAACCTCACAAACATCACCATAACTATTCATGTACAAAGATGAATTACAGGTGGTCAGTCAGTTTGCTGATCATTACATAAAATTACTTCTTGTAGTTATGAATGTATGATTAATGTAGGATTAAGTATGATTACTGTACTTTCATTCATCTTAACATATAAATATTCATAAACTACTGAAGAATGATTTACTAAACCACGTAATAGTTGGCAATAGGTTAACATCAAATATCAGAGAAGGTGTCTAATGTTCTTTGTCGTGTTCTTTTGTAAAATTATTGTAACAGTCTGTAAAAAATTTTATTTGCCTTTACATTTTTGTTTATTATAAAAAGAAAAGTAACCAATTACAATAATTTTCCTTGATTACAAAAGCTGCCTACCTTGGCTTGATTTATAGTGTTTTAAGACTTTGAACAATAACGTACCACGGAGGAGTCTTCTGACTAAATTGTAAGTACTCATAAATTAAAGTATTAAATTGTACTCATAAATTAAAGTAGTTAAACTACAGTCAAGCTACCCTTCTGAAAAAGTAGTTAGCTACAATACAAGTTACTATCAAAAAGTAGCTAGCTACATTGAAACTACTTTGATTTTTTTTTTTTTTTAATGACATAGCGTATTACAAATAAGTGTTAATGAAGAATGTTTAAGTATAAAATGTTTGGTGTTTAAAACAATGCAATGCACTACAATTATGATTTCAAAGTGTACTGTTTTATTTTGTAAACTATATCAAAAGATACAATACTCAAATGAAGCCTATTATCTCACTGTCAAAGTGTAAAATTGCTACAAATGTCACACCAATGCGGTTCTACGCACCTCAGCACCCTCAAACAGAAGCAAGAGCACCCTCAGCTAATTCTGTAATAATATCATTATTGCCAATGCGTATTTGTGTTTGCGCTCTGGAGAATTTCAAATGTTTCTATTTACAACATGATTTTGCAGCAGTGAGCAACGTAGCCATTCACAGACACAACTGATCTCTTGAACTGAATGGCCTATCCAGAGGTGTTATTTAGAATCCGCTCACCGGAAGAAACACGGGAGTTTTTATTCAGCGCTGAGTTTGCACGCTTTAACAAAGTGTAGACATGATGTAAGAGACTCATTGTGAAGTGTAGACAGTGTTACATCCTTGTGCTCTGTGTTTATTTGTTTTTCCCTCTCTCTGCTTTTCCCTGTCACTTTTGCTTTCTTAGACGCCGCTCATTGGTTCAGCCACCTGTCACTCATCATCCGCTGACGTCGTCCGCCCATCCTTTCACCAATCGCAAAAGACCACAGCTAATAAAAGAGCATGCCAGACCATCCACAAGCCCCCCATGTTGTTGATTGTTTTTGCTATAGTTTTGCTGCCATCTGCTTTAATATTTGTATCCCCTTTTGTTCATGTTGTCTGCTTTGTGTGTACATTCGCCCTCGTTTGATATATTCATTTCTTTCCCATTTATGTAACACCTGTCAGAGTTATTTGTGTTACCAGGCTGGGAAGAAGCGGACAGTTAAGAACGTCACGTGACATACATCGCAACACGTAGGAGCTGTCTTTGTATAGTACACTAGGTTAGGGGCGAGTGCCACCCCATGTACTTTTGGATTTTGACTAGGCAGCATAGGTTAGTTAGGGCGTCTCAGACGCTGAAGACTTTTCTTTTCTAAATTTTTCTTTGATAGCTAGTCTTCTAGCTATTCTTGTCTTTTTACGCTTACCAACATACCTTTATACTATTACCTTGTATTCACACTTAATAGATAATTGCATTGTTCTTTCAGCTTTTTTCTTTGTCCCACACATTGTTTATATGTGTTTCTTTTTAATGTCAATTTATAATGTTATGCCCCTGTACCCCCCTAGACCTTTTCAGGGGTCGTAACAACAGGTATAACGGAGATGAGTTGCAACTTTTTAGTGATTATAAAGGAAGTGCTCTTTGCACGCTTTATATAATACATTCAGAATTTTAAGAAAAGTTTATTTTTTTCATGCTACAAGAGGACCGACGACCAATTGCACTCTGCGGTTTCAGAAGTGATATCTACATATAAATGCAGGATTCACATTAAATATTGATACCATAACCATAACACAGGACAAAATATGCAATAATAATAATAAGCAATGTAAATGCAGACTAGAAAATATTTGAATTTTTGTATCAATATTTTTGAAATTCTATTCCAATTATTTGTAAAAGTTATGACTTAAAATCTTAAATGTCTCGCTGTATACATTGCTATTCTTGTTTTGGTGGAGCCATTGCTTACACATTACATCTGCACTTTACTATAGCATCCTGACTAATTTCAGGAGCACCCTCAGTGATTTGATTCTGGAACTGGACCTGCACCAATGCAAGAACAAAATATATGCAACTTAAATTGGATACAGAAAAATGCAGGTTAAACTCACAGCACATGCAGTGATAAAGCTTTGAGATGCGAATCATGCTCATGTGAAGATAGTGCATTTCATTCTGAAACCCGCACAACCTGTTTTTATTAGATCATCCTTTGTCGTGTGATAAGCGCACTAAGCTATATCGCAATTTTGTTTTCTGTTCAATTGACGGATGTTTTGCCAATTTTTAAGGCCCTACCTCATGCACAGATGATGTATATTAATATTATTCCTTTCAGTGCACCTAATAAATAGTCTTTTATCAGTTAGTAAAGACAGTTTCAAGTAATCTTGCAAAAATGTATAAAACAAAACATCCTCTTTAGCACCTTTAAGGAGTGAAACAGTCAAACAACAGGGCAGGGCAGACGACACAATGACAAGCAGGGAGAATGACCACTAGTAATCGGTCTAAGGTGACAACCGACTTGACAGCTTGAGAAGCAGCACCAGGTGGGATGAAGGTGGGAAGAACCAGTCAGGAATACAAGGAACTCGAGGCCTAATGCGGATCTCTCGAGAAGTTCCAGTCTTGGCTGCCAGGCAGTCAACAGTGGCCAAGCAAACTCAGAACACAGGCAGAGGAGGGCAGGAACAGACAGAAGACTCAAAACAATAGACAAGACACAAGACAAACAGGCAAGGCACAAGAGAAGGTTAATAAAATAAAACATGAGGTAACAAAATTAAGCAGAGAACTAAGACTAGAGAAAAAAAATAAAATAAGAGTTATAAAAGTAAATGACAGAAATTAGCAAGCACAAAATAAAGGATGATAATACCCTTGCAGGAAATTAAAATAAATAAAGGATTAGTTGACTAAATCAAAAACAAAAGAAAACAAAAAAAATAAAGCTTTGGAGAACTAGAGCAAAATAAAGAGTAAAACTAGACAAAACTCAAGAAAAAACTAGAACTTATCAAGAAGGAAAATCAGACAAGGATAACTAAATCTATCACTGACTGACAAGATCTAAGAGCACAATGGACACAACAAACCAGCAAAGACATGAAGGAAGGAAGCACACTATAAATTAAGGTGACCAGAGCACACAAGGTTCAGGTGAGCACAATTAGTGAAACGAGGACTAGACAGGACTAAACAAGGGGGTGTGGTGACAGCAAACAAGGAGGCAGGACAAGAGGAGCACATGGCAAACACAAACAAAGACAAAGCCATAGCCATGTACTGACACACAACACAAACATAGAGACATTGAACAAAGACAAGGCTGCCAGGGCAGAACCCTGATAGTCAGAAGACAGTTTTATGAAGTGGAAATAGGCAGGCTAAAAGTAGGACTTTTAATCTGTACCAATATGTGTTGGGAAAATAATCTTAAGTGACATGGTAATTTATGAAAAAGTGAATTGAAAGTATGATAATTGGTCCCGGGAACAGTTGGGATGATTTTAGTGTAAAATAGGTGTACAGGTTGAAGAGAGTCTGTGAGCATAAGCTCGGACTCAAAGGGGTAACAGTGGTGCGTCTAAGGTTGTCTCTCACACTCTACTGTCTGAGTAGAGAGAAGGGCTCATAGTTCAGAACGTTCGAGGCTAAAAGACTTGAAAACAATAGTCCTACGCCTTCATTCGTTCCGTAAGTAGAATAGGGAAGGTGTAGGACATACAGCGTAAGCTTTTTGAAGAATACGGAAAGCGGAAGCATGTGCAAGGTGATAATTTGGGTTTATAAAGCATGTACATTTAAATTTTTTTCTAAAATGACTGATCGTTTCTCTAGATAAGACCCTTATTCCTCATCTGGTATCGTTTCATTGAAGTCTATTATAAGGAGAATAATCCTGGAATGTTTATCAAAAACCTTTTTTTTTTTTTTTTTTTTTGACTGAAGAAAGAAAGACATGAACATCTTGGATGACATGGGGGTGAGTAAATTATCAGGAAAATTTTATTTGAAAGTGGACTAATCCTTTAACAATATACTTGTTAAATAACAATGCAAAGTAGCAGGAACTATAAAAAAATCATCTAAGATGAGAAAAGATGATGTGCCAGGACCCTCTCAGCCATCCGCACTTCAGTATGAGAAGCCTGCAATAGGGAGAGATTTACGCCAGAGTTAGAGCTTATATTCAGAGCTTGAATTTGACTCTGATACCGCTGATAGTGAAAGCAGAAAATCTGATATATTATATTAAAAGAAGTTAGATTACTGTACATAATAGTTGACGTAAAAGTAACACTTTAAATATTGAATGACTAGTCTGAGGTTAAAGATGGAATACAAATATTCTGATATAGCAAGAAATGATATAGGATACTTAAGAAAAGAGGGGCAAAGAAAGTTGTGCCTAACAGAAATTTGACTTACAGACAGATAAAGTCAGCCCGGTGTTCACCCTTAACTGTATTGCTCAAACCGAGGGTCTAAAATGGGAAACAGATTTTAATGCACTATGAACTATAAGTGGAAAAGTAACTAAAGTTTTAGAACTAGTAATATTGTCATTAAAAACAAAAAAAGGATTTTGAAAAGAGAGTTAGTGAAAGTAAGATGCCAGCAAGATTATAAAAAGCCAAGAGAGTGTTAAAACTGGCAAAGACAATTTTCAGAGTCCAGATAAAGAGTTGGAAAAAGACCAGAGTAACAGTGGGATTTTGATGATCCCAGTCTGGATTTTAACCCCCAGAGTTCAATGACAAACAGAATAGTGTACAAACCCAATTCCAAAAAAGTTGGGACACTGTACAAATTGTGAATAAAAAATAATTTACGAATCTCATAAACTTATGTTATCTATATTCTATTGTGAATAAAATATATCAAATGTTGAAAGTGAGACATTTTGAAATGTCATGCCAAATATTGGCTCATTTTGGATTTCATGAGAGCTACACATTCCAAAAAAGTTGGGACAGGTAGCAATAAGAGGCCGGAAAAGTTAAATGTACATACAAGGAACAGCTGGAGGACCAATTTGCAACTTATTAGGTCAATTGGCAACATGATTGGGTATAAAAAGAGCCTCTCAGAGTGGCAGTGTCTCTCAGAAGTCAAGATGGGCAGAGGATCACCAATTCCCCCAATGCTGCGGCGAAAAATAGTGGAGCAATATCAAAGGAGTTTCTCAGAGAAAAATTGCAAAGAGTTTGAAGTTATCGTCATCTACAGTGCATAATATCATCCAAAGATTCAGAGAATCTGGAACAATCTCTGTGCGTAAGGGTCAAGGCCGGAAAACCATACTGGATGCCCGTGATCTTCGGGCCCTTTGACGGCACTGCATCACATACAGGAACGCTACTGTAATGGAAATCACAACATGGGCTCAGGAATACTTCCAGAAAACATTGTCGGTGAACACAATCCACCGTGCCATTCGCCGTTGCCGGCTCAAACTCTATAGGTCAAAAAAGAAGCCATATCTAAACATGATCCAGAAGCGCAGACGTTTTCTCTGGGTCAAGGCTCATTTAAAATGGACTGTGGCAGAGTGGAAAACTGTTCTGTGGTCAGACGAATCAAAATTTGAAGTTCTTTTTGGAAAACTGGGACGCCATGTCATCCGGACTAAAGAGGACAAGGGCAACCCAAGTTGTTATGAGCGCTCAGTTCAGAAGCTTGCATCTCTGATGGTATGGGGTTGCATGAGTGTGTGTGGCATGGGCAGCTTACACATCTGGAAAGGCACCATCAATGCTGAAAGGTATATCCAAGTTCTAGAACAACATATGCTCCCATCCAGACGTCGTCTCTTTCAGGGAAGACCTTGCATTTTCCAACACGATAATGCCAGACCACATACTGCATCAATTACAACATCATGGCTGTGTAGAAGAAGGATCCGGGTACTGAAATGGCCAGCCTGCAGTCCAGATCTTTCATCCATAGAAAACATTTGCCGCATCATAAAGAGGAAGATGCGACAAAGAAGACCTAAGGCAGTTGACTACTAGAAGCCTGTATTAGACAAGAATGGGACAACATTCCTATTCCTAAACTTGAGCAACTTGTCTCCTCAGTCCCCAGACGTTTGCAGACTGTTATAAAAAGAAGAGGGGATGCCACACAGTGGTAAACATGGCCTTGTCCCCACTTTTTTGAGATGTGTTGATGCCATGAAATTTAAAATCAACTTATTTTTCCCTTAAAATTATACATTTTCTCAGTTTAAACATTTGATATGTCATCTATGTTGTATTCTGAAAAAATATTGAAATGTGAAACTTCCCATCATTGCATTCTGTTTTTATTCACAATTTGTACAGTGTCCCAACTTTTTTGGAATCGGGTTTGTACAAGAAAGAATATTGGAATTGTAAACTGTGAGTAGTTATATTTTAATTGTCAGTAAATCAGTAAGAGTTAAAGGAAAAGGACATTAATGAACAGGGGAAGCATAGTTGAGTCGAAGATGCCCCTGCAAGACAGACCTGTATCAACTGAAGTTAAAATAATGAAATTAAAATAATAAATTAAACAGGTTGTAATTGCAAGATATTAATGGATAAAAGAAGAAAAAATGACATTGAGATAAGTAATAACAAAATTTTCAAATTACACTTGTAGACATAGACTGGTTGATGAAAAATACCAAAAAAATAAAAGGCAATCAATTGAAAGAAAGAACAACATCTCAGGTTACGCATGTAACCACGGTTCCCTGAGAACAGGAAACTCACATTGCGTCTTAACGCATATGGGGAACGCCTTAGCGGGAAACAGTGTCTGAAATGCTATCAAATCACTGCAAACGTATTGGCCAGCGACAGTCTATTATCTCACTACTAGTGCAACCCGACCGCACATAAGGAACCTAGAGAACAAGTCATCCACTTATCGTCTGAAGAAACTGTTCAGCAGGCGGCCCGAGACACAATGTCTCATTCCCTGTTCTTAGGGAACCATGGTTACCTGTTCTGAGACGTAACCTGAGACGTTCCCTTTTGAAAGGAAACTCGCATTGCGTCTTAATGTATATGGGGAACGAAATACCCATGCCGCCATGCTGAGGGGAGTGCATGCCAAAGAATGGCTGTAGCAAAAATCAGAAACAATTTAAACTGACATGCCAAAAAAACACACCACCTAGGGGTCGCAAAGGCTGTCAGTGACAGCATTCCTTACGGCCACCACCCAAGCTATAAGCCTCAAAGAGGCCTCCAGAAACATCTAGAGGCCTACCAAGGCCGCTCAAAGGCTAGGAACCAACAAACAAAAGGGGTCCCTTTAAGGGAATGTGGCCAGGGAGTCGAAAGGAGCCCTGACCAGTCACTTCTCAGGGGAGCATAGACTACCCTTACTATAATGGGAGCTCCAGGGCCCCAGTTTAAATGCCCCTGTAGGAACCATGGACGAACCAGACAAATGAATCATTCAGATGATTCTTTCAAAACATAATTCCAGAAACCCAAACTCAGAGAATCTAATTTTCGGCTCCAGTCCGTCTACAGGAAAATCCTTGCCAATTACTTTTATGACATCCATGTTTCCTGACAAAAGGAGAGGTGACCAACTGAAGCTATTTGTGACAAACCAAATGGTCACCAAGAAGATAAAGAGTCTTTTATCTCCAGATCAAAAGAGACAGAGAGACAATGCAGGCCTCTTTTGCTTCTCTGAATGACCTAACTTTACAGAAAAACCCACAAAGACACTTCTATAACTACAACTGCATCAAAATTGCTCCAAACAATTTGAAATGGACTTATCAAACATCTTTTAACTGCATACATTTCATATCATGTCCACACTTTACTACCTGTAACCAGTTGTGCTTTAGAACACCCACAATTCATGTAAATGTGATAACTTTTAATGGCTGAATGAAAGCATTTAGTGTCAGATATGTTTTTTTTTAATTCTCTTTCTCTCTTCTAAATCATGGCTTGAATGAAATCTGTGTAAAATGTATTATATTCCATTTAATAGAAATTATGTCTAAAACGGTACTCTCGGCTGAAGCCGGCAATACCGAAGGTAACACTTATGTATGATTGGGGCAGAGAAAAGCCACCTTTTGAAACATGATATCTGATTGGCCAAAACTCCTCTCAGAGGTGGGACAAACACTTATGTTTAAATAGTCATATCCCAAAAGAACGAGTAAGCAGTGACCGTAAGCAGAACTAAAAAGTAACCATGGAGTAAGACAAGACCAAGCTGACAAAGGACAGACCTCATTCAAGCCATCCAACTTTCTAAGTTTTGCCGTAAAAAATTCAACCAACAACTTTTGCCGCTTCAACTTTAACTCCAGCCACGACAAAGAGACTCCTTTCATTTTTCCAGCAAGCTAAAACGCGTTTGGTTTTTACCTAACCCCATCCAGACCTAAAAACAAATCATCGACTTGGAAAACCCTTCTCTCCACGCCGACGAGAAGATTCACATTTAAAGTCGACTCAAGCAAGTATCCAGATTCTAAAACTGAACTGGTGCATTTAAATTAATGATTCATGATTCGTTCAGGTCAGATCTTTGAAGTGCATATTTATTACTTACATATTTATTGCACTCCTGTTCATCATATCACTCTCTCTCTTAAAACTCTTTCTCTCTCATTTCCTTTCTTACTGCAACCCGTATGAATGTGTGTGAGTGTGTTTGTGTTAGAATAAATAAAGTCTCTTGTAGATTTTTCAAAGAAAGTGTCTTGTATTATGTGCTTGTAAAATTTAATGTCTTAAACTGTCGATCTTAAAAGTTACCGCGCTCTAATCAGTGTTTTCACGATAGTGGATATTCATATCCGCTACAGAGCTCATTACGGCTCGAGCAGATGAACGCTGGACGATTCAGTTGCTCAGTTGTAAAATAAATGTCTCTTTAAAATTCCCTATAAATTAATTATTTCATTTGAGCTAATTTTGCTTCCTTTTTCCTTACACCCCAATACATAAAACAGAGAAAAAACATCCACTAATTCCTTTCTATGGGGAGCTGAGGTCACTAAATTTGTATTGGCTCTCACAGAGAGAGAGGTAACCTAAAGCTCAACCTGAGACTTCAAGAGCAGAGGCCTAAATGTAAAAGTGGCCTGCCATACTCTGCAGTCTGAAAGGTTGCGCTCACTAACAAGCTCTGTGCCGGATTCACAGACGGGTTCAAAAAGATGGAACCACATCATTGGTCCAGCCTCAGGCCTGGTGTGAAGAGCCTGGGATATAAAAGAATAAAAGCCCCCCTATTATTCCCTTCTATAGGAGCTGAGTCACTAATGTAAAATGGCTCTCACGCCAGAAAGGTAACCTGCAAAGCTCAACCTGTAACCACAGTAAATGGAGGCCTAAATGTAGATGAGGCCTGCCATACTGCTGTAGACTGAAAGGATGCACTCAATACCAAGTCCTTATGCCGGACCAACAGAAGGGTTAATAATAATGGAACAGAACCCAACATCGGTCCATTCTCAGGCCTGATAAAAAAAGCACCTAATGTGAATAAAACACCCCCTATATTCCTCTCCACAGTGAGCTGAGGTCACTGAAAATATAACAATTCTCACCAACAGTGAGGCGACCTACAAAGCTCAACTGTGAAAAACAGAAAGCGGAGGCCTTAACGTAAATGAGGCCTGCCATACTGCTGTAAACTGAAGGGAATAAACACTTACTAACAAGCCCTGTGCTGGACCAACAGAAGGGCTCTAATAATGGAGCAAACTCATCATCGACCAGCCTCAAGCCTGATATTAACAGTGTTTTTTGGAGCACAGCATAATCTGCCACCGCGTATGTCCTGCCATATACAGACAGGACCGTTTTCTGCTTCATATCACATAAACGTGAGTGCAGAAAGGAAACACGCAACTAGGGTAGCCAAGGGAAATGCTCAACTGTGAGAAAACAGCCTTATACAGGCGAACGTGTGTGCTCCTAATCCAAACAAACAATGTACAAGTAGTGTGTAATAGACGTATAGCTTGCACACAAACCTACATATCGCTTGTCCAAACATAAATAGAGCATTGCTTACTGATATAGAGGACGCATCCTAAATCAGCTAAACACTCTCATAACAAAAAAACCATCCTGCTTCCCTCGAGAAGAGACAGATAAACGAGAGTGGAGCTTTCCTCGGCGGGAAATGCTCACAACGCGTTCCGACTGAACTCTCACGCACTGGGCATGCATGCTCACAAATACGCATGAGTCAAGTGTGTTACCAGGTAACTATACATGGATGTGCACACTGACTGAAACACCTGTAAACAGCCGTTCTTACTTTTGAATAGCGCTTCAAACAAAACAGTCCCTGAAAGACGAAAGAGGATGACTTGTTCTCTAGGCGCCCCTTATGTGCGGACGGGTCGCACTAGTAGTGATGTCATAGACTGTTGCCGGCCAATACGATTGCAGTGATTTGATAGCGTTTCAGACACCGGTTCCCGCTAAGGCGTTCCCCCATATGCGTTAAGATGCAATGCAAGTTCCCTTTCGAAAGGGAACTGAAGCTTAGCACGATCTCAGTTTATAACATGACAGTACAATCTAGAGAGAGTTAAAGGATTAGTCCACTTTTAAATAAACTTTTCCTGATAATTTACTCACCCCCATGTCATCCAAGATGTTTCTTCAGTCGAAAAGAAATTAAAGTTTTTGATGAAAACATTCCAGGATTATTCTCCTTATAGTAGACTTCAATGGGCACCAAACAGTTGAAGGTCAAAATTAGTTTCACTGCAGCTTCAAATTGTTCAACACGATCCCAGATGAGAAATAAGGGTCTTATCTAGTGAAACCATCACTCATTTTCTGAAAAAAAATTGAAAATTATATAAGCTTTAACCAGAAATGCTCATCTTGAACTCACTCTCTTCTTCTTCTCCTCTATTAGAATTCCAGCAGTGTAGATGCTGCTAAGCGTAATACTGCCCTCCTCAGGTCAAAGTTTGAACTAATTTTTATATGCAATATGCTAGTTCAATAGTATATAACAATTAGTTTAAACTTTGGCCTGTGGAGCTATTTAAGTAAAATATGGAATTACTGTTTTTATGGGTTATAAAATTTATTAGCAGTAAGAAGTTGTAAGAGATTTTGCAATTAAAATAAGTAGAGAAGAGAAAGAAGTCTCCTGGGTTCCAAAAAGAAAACTGATTAATGGGAACAATTGCTAAAAGCTATTTAGAATATAGCAAAATAATGCACAAATTAATCTCCCAAGAAGGGGAGAATGTGATGAAACGTAGTATTATGCTTTGTTAGTTTTGATAAATTGGACAAAAATCGAAGTATAGCAGAGCTGAGTTTCCTGTGTGCTACTGAACTTCTGGAAGGGGGAGATGAGCTGTATTTCCTGGCAGGGAGCCACGGAAGGACAGGACAGAAGTTCTCTCAGCACAACAGATTTAAAGGTAATAGTGAACAGTCACCTCCGGTCACCTCCAATAACAGATCACTCTAAACTGTGATGTTGACATGCATTCTCTGTAAAGCTGCTTTGAAACAATATCTATTGTGAAAAGCGCTATACAAATAAATGTGTATTGAATTGAATTGAATTGAATTGAATTGAATTGAATTGAATTGAACAGGACCACCACCTCAGAACCTCAGTTTCTTACCTGTGTCATGGGAAAGAGCTGGCACAAGATTAACAGAACAGCAAATTATTAAAAGGTTCTGATGTGAGTGGAGTAATTATTTTGAACTTACTTATCAGAAACAAAGAAAGTAAATAAAGACCACAAAGAGCAAGAACAATTTTTTTTTGCCCGAAAAAGAGCAAAAACTAATGCTGAAATGAAGAAAAAATCCAACCAATAAGATTTAATTTTTGTGGGATAAATGAGTAATTTTAAATAACTATAAACTATACATTTACTGTACAATTGATTGTACAATTGACCAAAGCTTTTGGAAGCAAAAGAATAAAAAAGTAGCAATAATAATTTCTGCTATAAAGAACAGATAAAGAACATGTTGCATGTGAACATGCAACAGAGATATAGAAGAATCCAGCCAATGTGAGAAAAAAATATATAAGAATGTTACTGTAAAAAAAATCTAAAAGTTTGTATTACAGAAAAGTGGAAAAATATATTTATTATTACATAAAGGAAGAATATTTGGATTTGGCAGAAAATGCAAGTTATAAAAACATATTGGCACTGAAGAAGAGCATGTCATTAAATGCATTGAAATTAAATGGCTATATGAAATAAGGAATACCAAATTGGTTTAAAACAGGTAACAGTAGACATTGAAACATATTCCTAAGATACATTTTTAAATTAAATATAAATTATTATATGATGGAACAGCTGGAAATGATGGAATGTTTATATATGTATGCATTGGTATGAAGAATCCACTAGGTAAACAAGAGTCCACTGGAAGATAGATGAAGTAAATGAGGGGTAAAACATTGTAGAAAGTTGAATGATATTATTATATATACATCTCAATGATATTAGTATTACAGACTAAAACAATATGTTTTGGGGAGAATGTTCAGATAGAAATGTATAATATATATATATTTGCTTAAGAGCTGGAATAATTTTGGAAAAGGGAAAGAGAAGGTAAACACAATAGCAACATTGGTCAGACTTGCTTAAAAAGAACATGTATGACAAAATAAATATACTGAATTGTGTAAGAATGTAATTTTAGAAAATCTAACAGAGACAAATCCTAAAAATCATAATACAGTTAAGATTATGATGCTTATTTGGTGATATTGAAACAAACATTTTGAAAACTATTAATTACTGTGAAGTAATCAAGTAGAAGAATATTCTAGCATAAGAAAATTAATCAAGAGATAGTGGTGATATAACACAGAGTAAGATAATGCATGGACAGGATAATATTACCTTTTGCTTGTAGTAAGAGTTAGAAATGAAAATGATTGTCTAAGTAAATTCATAAACAACATAATAAAAATAACTGGATAAATATGCCAACACTTCAATATAGAATGTATGTTAATATTAGTGGAATAATTCATGGTTGAGAAGAAATGTATGTTGACAGAAGTATATGGACAGTATATTATTTGAGAACTTTTTTTTGTGCACAGAATTTAAAAAGTGACAATATGCAGAAACCTAGAAAGAGTAATATTAATCAATGGATAAGTATGATTAGAGTATATATAGCATATAGGCCAATAATACATAGAGAGAGTCATTTAAAATAGATGATGGAAATAAAGGAAAATATATGCCTGATTACCTATTATGTTAGATTGTAATATATTCTAATGTGCAGAAAGAAGATAAAGAGAAGAATTGGACTATAACGACTGAAAAGAGAGAAACTGGACAAGGATGGTGTTAAATAATTTCTTATTTCTTGGGCTTCACTTTTTGACTTTCTATGTGTTTTGGGATTTTTCCATTGTGCACATCATGTACCTACCTAGACAAAACAAGAAGTAGTAGTCCTTGGACACACTGACACTCTCACACATAACCAGAAGTTGAAGACACACACACACACACACACACACACACACACACACACACACACACACACATTTACGCACATGCATTTCTTATTTGTTATTATATTTTCTTGAAATGCCATACATGGTAAGGTTTGATTCTTAAGACATATGATTGGATGCTCAGGCCATCCTGGAGATTGTTGTTTGACCTATGTCTATAAATATGACCCTTCTTCCTGAATAAGTCTAATTGAGGTGCCTGTTTCTAAACTGATGACTGCGACTACAAATATTCTACCTATTATTGAGATTTTGATCTAACAGATGGTCAATAAACTGAGAAAGCAGACAAAACTATAGTTAATTATGTATGTTATTATAGCATACAACATAATTAAATGAATAATTGAAAATCAGCTCATTATAGATAAGATGTAGTAGACATATTGTAGTATTTGAAATGACAAGTCATTTTGCTGTGATTGATGTAGGCTTATCATACCGGTGTTTGAACACAGCAAGAGAACAGATAAGGAGGACAAACAAACTCTCATTAGAAACCAAGAGCACCGAATGGCCTTGATTGAGTCTGGAACCCTGGAAAGAAGGGGGCAGAAGTAGCATAAGGAGTCCTATATAGTGTGTATATGCTTCTTATTCAGTTATAAGATAGACTACGATAGCAAGCAACGACAGCAATGCATCCAGCAGCACTGAGACCTTAGCTGGGGTCAGTGAAACCCTTTGGGAAATCCTGGAACTCAGTTGAGCTTTAGGGGGAGAACCCTTGACAAGAAAATTTAATTTCTGGGGTGTGTTTTGAGGATTACAAAAGTATAAGATGCCACCAGATACTGATGTACCAAAGGATGAACCTTATAATGGGGATTTATGTAAAGATTTATTATAAGAAAATTACTTCATTAAAAGTATGGTTTATGCTTTAAATACTTGGAAGTCATTATGTGAATTAGAGACATTAATGGCTTCAGTTGACTTTGAATATATAGTATAGGCAGCGGCTGTCGGCACTTGGTGTAATAGTAATTATATTCTGTTTGCATGTGTGAAAATACCATATTTTCTTAGTGTAAAGTCACTACATATAGTATATTAAGGAAGTTAAAATATGTGTTATGGTAATTGAAGATGAAACTTTATGAATATAGTACAGGTTATAAGATATTATATATTATATAAATTATGGTAAATTTTAAGCTTGGGAGACAAATTTTTGTTTACAAAATTGTCAATGGGAACCTTATTGGAACAAACTGATTTATTGATATAGAATGTATAATTTATGTTTTAACATATAATTCAGAAAAAAATATCAGAAAGACTACTGTTGATACAAAGGTTTAATTACTGGATTGTTTTGAAAATAATGAATGTATTGAATGAATAATAAATGAACTAGAGAAACCCTTTTGTAATGTATTATTTGTAATGTGAATATTTACTATGTATTATATGTAAATGCTCAAGAAATGATTACTGAAATAAGTGCAACAACTTTGAATGAAATGAATTGCTTGAAAATATTTCACCCAGAGTTTGGCAATTAGATATTTACACAGGGTTGCCAACTTTGGGACTTTGGCTGGAGTGAGACTCTGAGTACTTCTCCTTCTCCTGCTGCTCCTCCTTCTCCTGCTCCTCCTCCTCCTTCTCCTCCACCAGCACCTCATCATCTAACACCACCACTTCTTCATTGTCTTTCTCCACTCTTTCCTCTATCTAAAAGGTAGGCTAGGTTAAAAACCTGCAGCCTTATAATGACATGGTAGCCTAATCATAACACATCTCCATTAAAATTACATGCCTAGATTTTCCTGTGCTAACATTGGTAAGACAGGTTCATATTTTGAGTTATGGTGAGGTATCAGGTGGAGGGCACACTGTCCATCTTTTAATGAATAGGTAGCCTAGTGTAACATTTTTTGCTAACAAACAACTGAACATTATTAATTATGTGACTAGCTTATCTGCTGAAGCTCTTCTTGATTCTTCTCCTCTCCATCTTTCTTCTTTCTTTTGAAATATTTCAGCAAGCTCATCTAACAAAACGTAATTAGGTCAAAAATTAACTTTTTGGCTCACTTGCCACGGGGACTGTTGATGAAAAAATCCACCAGCCAAGCATATTTTTTACCGGTCAAAATAATAAATAGCCTTTTTTTTGTCACATATACATTCATTTCAGTACATTAATTGAGATAATAAGGTAGGCCTATTATGTTGAATACAAACAAGAAAAATTGTCCAGAGCAAAATCTGAAATGTATAATTAAAAAAAATCTATATATTGATCAAAATGAGAGAAATGTATGAAATATTACTATCATTGGGGTGAAATAATTTATTTTATTTTTTGTCAGTTTTGTTACCTGACTCGTGTGGAAGGGAAGGCAGAACGTACTCGGTTACTTACGTAACCTCGGTTCCCTGAGAGATAAGGGAACGAGTATTGCGTTGCAAACGCTATGAGAAAACTCCTTTTCTCGAGAAAATAGCGGCCATGGTGTGTAAAGCAGAAGCAGCCTGGCCAGCGGCGGAGTGTGCACGATCCGGGAGTGCTGAAGACGTTCTGCGCGGCTTTGATGGGTGCGCGGCCACAAATGGGTGGCGACCGCTTATTCCAGTGGCAGGAGCTTCACATATCCTTTTTCCTCAGCGCCGTCAACAAATAGAGCGTTAACTGTACGTACACACCGCCACCGACTTGAGCTGCAAAGAAGCTCTGGCCAAAGCGTCAAAGACGCTTGTCAAAAAGTACGGGGAGGCTTGACGCTTTGGCCGCTCTGAATATTGAGTGCGCGCTGAAAATTTCATATTTTGGTATGAACATTAACCCGCCAGTGTGGCGGATATCCTTTTGAGATTTACTCGCCAAACGGAAAATCTACCCGCATTTGGCGCTTGGTGGATGTTAATTTCGGACCCTACATGAGACTATTTTTATTGAGCAATTTAGCTAGCCCACATCATAATGCACGTCAGACAACATTTGCAACTATAGTTGAAGTCTGTAACTTAGTCTCGGCACACAGACTGATTAGGCAAGGTTATGTCTGTAGTGACAAGGCTCACCATTTTATTATTTGCTTACATTGATTGTCTTCCAAACTTTCACACGTGCCGACTCCGACTCCGAACCTATGCTCCAAACTAGAGGTCTACAAAGAAGACCCGAGACCCGAGGACCCGGGACCCGTACGGGTTCGGGACTATATTTTAAATGGTCAGCCGGGTCCGGGTCGGGTCCTAATCTATTACTTCGGTTCCCGGGTCTGATTAACATTGTGTGTATACCCGAGCCGATCTGATTCGGAGATCACCCAGCCATGTTGGGAGTCAGTCAGCGCTGTGCGTGTTTTGTAACTTGCAAAGTATGAGCCGGGAAATAAGGTGAAAAAACACGAGTGACCCCAGCCATCAGAAGCAGAGCGGGCGGAGTTAATGCAAGCGAACGGTGATCATAGAGTTTTACTATTCCTATCGTGTGCAACAGTAATGCAAACAAACTTAAAATCTCAAGAACTGCTTGTAGCCTTGCACATTCGCATTTAAATAACATAGCCTATTTCAAATCATTAACAAAATATGAACTATCGCACGAATGTTTTCTGTGACGCTTAAAGCTTATGTTTCAGGTTGCTCCAGCTAACGCGCATGTCTCATGCGAGCGCACTTTCTCCTGTTTTTATAATAACATCATGCCGTCTTGTTATATCTAAAGTTTTGGTCAGACTCGGCTCAGAAAGCACAGAAATGACCGCAAATAAGTAATGCTAACGTCAGCGGCCATGTCACTGAACAAGCAATCATTATTATAGTTCAAAAGGGCAAACAGTCAAAGTTGATTAAGTGGATTGAGTGGATTAAGCATTGAGTGGTGAGTGGAGTGGTGAGTAATGAGTGGATTAAGCATTTCAATCGGCAAGAGAGGAATAACGGATGAACTTTCTTGGCAAGTGCATCACAGTCAGGTACAAGGGAGAAAGCTATAGTCTACTAATATAAGGTAAGACAACACGTTTTATTTTCGCAACTTGTTTATTGACTTATTAATAGCAATTTGCTGTGGAATAGACCTATGTGCCGATCGGGTCCAGATGGGTCCGGTCAGGTTCGGGTCCAGCTTAGACGGGTCTGGGTAGTACATTTATGGTATTTCTCTCGGTTCTGCACGGGTTCGGGTCCAACTTTTAAAATAATAGTCGGGCCGGGTCAGTTCCGTTTAGCACATTTACGGGTCTCTTCGGGTTCGGGTATGAATTTTTGGACCCGTGAAGACCTCTACTCTGAACTCTCTCTGAACTTCTCACACGCAACTGACGTATCAGGTGCAAGGTTTTCAGCCAATCAACGATCAGAGAATACTGCAGTGAGAACGTTGTAGGGAGATGTAACAGCTGTGGGCTTTAAACTCCTCTCCTGTCATTAATACGCTGTGGTCTAGTCATCAACAGAAAATTAATGGATTGAGAGGGGAGAAAAATGGATTTTAGTGTGACATTTCTTGCGTGTGCGTGAGAGCGTGAGATTGATGCTGAAAGCGTGAGTGTCACGCCAGATGCATGAGAGTTGGCAACCCTGATTTACAAAGTGATGAATAAGGAACCTTGTGCACTGTTTGAATTGGTTAAAATATAGGGGGTATTTTAATTTGTAGCTGGAGCAAGAAATACCCCAGATACTAATTTTGTGCCCAAAAGATCTGAGGGAATGCAGATGGCCTATGTTTCCAAGGTATATGGCCTGGAAGCTCAGATCGCCTTTGGCTTCTGCAAACTGTCTGAGTCAGGGGAGGAGCCACACGTTCCTTTGGGGGGACCTTAAGGGTGTTTGATGTAACTAATGGATTCTTTGTAGGATCCATATTTGGCTTATACTTGACAATGAAGCAAAGCAAAAAAGTTTTGCCCTTAAATGATACTGTCCAGAGAAAATAATGATTATTAAAATTATGGGAACCAGAAAACTGGGTGGAATGTTACCTGAATGTGTTACTAACAAAGGAGCTTAAGAATTATGAACAAATGAACATGTTACTGTTAAAATTTGAAGTGAACAACATTTGTGTGCCACAACTATGCTTGAGAATGTTGATTAATGAGTCAGGATAATTGCATGAAGGGGGTGTTGTATTATATCAAGAAAATGCAATTACCCTGCCTCCTTGTTTAGATTTTGGATGTCTGTTGCTACACATTTGGCCAGTGTATTAAATATTAGGCATTGCTTACAATATTATTGTTATTTTTTGTTTGTTTGTTTCTAAGGAATGTATTATATTGTATGGCCATAGATGTACAGTTATTGTTAGATATGTGTGTGTGTGTGTGTGTGTGTGTGTGTGTGTGCCTGTCCATGAGAAGGAGGAGCAGAGCTGGACTGCAGCACACAGAAGTGTGTGCGGTTCTATGTGTGTTTGCTCAAGGACACAGAAAACTGTGGTTCTACTCCTAGAACCTTATAAGGACATCAGCCATTTTGGCTGAGTTTACTGGAGTTCAAGGACACAAAAGCCAGACAGCTTGCACCTGCGAGGCCTTGAGAAGGATCTGGGAAATTTTGGGAAAGTTACAATATACGTCAGTCAAGAAGATAACCCAACGTCTGCAATAAACAACACGACTATAAAAGACTGATGAGTTGATTGCCTCTTCGGATACTGACACATCAGTACCCCCAACACCTAGAGGCCCAGAGCTGAGGACAAGAAACCCCAAGCTGAAGATGGAAAGCCCAGAGCTGACTACACCTTTGACTCAAAAGAGTGATTACTGTATTTTATACATTAATGATGAAGTTTTATTTTGCCTTTACATTTTTTTTTTTTATCATAAAAAGAAACGTAACCAATTCAAAGAAATTTAATTGATTACAAAAGCTGCCTACCTTGGCTTGATTTAAAGTGTTTTAAGACTTTGAACAAGAACGTACCACAGAGGAGTCTTCTGACCAAATTGTAAGTAGTCTTAAATGTTTATAATTTAGGCCAGACTCGACTTACTTTACCTAACCTGAGAATAATAAATAAAAAGGTTAAAGGTGTTACGATCAAAATGCACACTGCAAAACAGTAAACACTGATCACTACAGCCTCCGAGGAAGATGCATTTGCATTCAGTCTAGAATAACACACAGCGCTCACATATACAAAAACTGTGGCTTGTAACACTGTGCTTTTGTCAAACATCATTTACATAATTCCAGGAATATACAGAGCATCTTTCTCAAGTATCCTTTACAAGACAACAAAGGGTTGTGTTGTTTGACAGTAAGTTGAAAACCAGTATTCAAATACTCCAGTTGTCACACAACTAGGGTTGGATATCGTTTTAATTTTTCCGACTCCGATTCTGCTTATCAAATCCAGTTCTTATCAATTCTCGATTCCGATTGCAATATTTTTTTTTTATGGAGAGAAAAGAAGAGCAAATACTTAAAGAATAACCTTTTTACCTTTGGTAACACTTTACTTGAAGGGGTGTGCATAAGACTGACATGACACCTTCATAACCTTGACATGACACATGTCATGAATATGAAGGAGGTTTTATGAATGTTTATGACAACTGTCATTAAATGTCATTCGCTCAATTATGTCATTTTTAATGCAAAGATGACATTGTTTGAGATGTCTTTGTTATGACAACTTGACATTAGCAAAACATCATAACCTGTCATAAACATGACATAGCAGAGTAATTATCAAACTTAAAAAAACTACTTAGCTTTATGGGTTAACATTACATTACATATTTGGTAACACTTCAGTATAGGGAACACGTATATAAACGATATATACATATACATATATAACTATGACTTTTCCCTCAATAAACTCTTAATTTACTGCTTATTATAGTTAATTGTTAGGTTTAGGTATTGGGTAGGATTAAGAATGTAGAATAAGATCATGCAGAATAAGGCATTAATATGTGCTTTATAAGTACTAATAAATAGCCAATATTTTAGCCATATGAATGCTAATAGTAATAAGCAACTAGTTAAAAGACCCTAAAATAAAGTGTTACCATTATTTTATAACAGTGTCATCTTTTTTGCGAAATTTGAAATTGTCTATTATCTGACCTTCTGTTGGAGGAAACTTAAAACAAAAAAAAAACATGAAATGAAAAATAGTCATGACGCTGTTATAAAATTATTTGTCAGAGTATTGTCACTTAATGACATTTTAATGACAAGTTCAATTTGTACCACTGTACTTGAGCTCAAGATACATATTTACGACACTATTATAATGGCCTCATGACAGCCAATGTCAAAACCAACCACATGACAGTTTAATGTAATGTTAACCCATAAAGCTAAATGATGTCAAGTTGTCATGACAAAGACACTGACAGGTTATGATGTATTGGTTTATGTCAAGTTGTCATAACTCGGACATCTCAAACAATGTCATCTTTGCATTAAAAATGACATAACTGAGCGAATGACACTTAATGACAGTTGTCATAAACATTCATAAACCCTCATATTCATGACATGTGTCGTCATGATTATGAAGGTGTCATGTCAGTCTTATGCACACCCCTTCAAGTAAAGTGTTACCTTACCTTTTATTCTTGCCACATTTAGGCTATAACCAGTAGGCTGTAACTGTATTTGTACCTGAGTATCTGGTGGTTTAGAACTCATGGCTGGGTTAGAGTTCACAGTTTGTTACTTCAAATGTAGGCGTGTTATTTCAAATGTTCGTTATTTTTAATGTTTCCAGGCATGCCTATCTACCTTATTCCTACGCCCCATGATGCTTTGCGCGAATTATAGGTGTAACTTCCGTTAAGCTGTAAACAGTCAGTGAAAGGTTTGCTCTATGAATGCAATAATACGTTTTTTTTTTTTTTTTTAACTGGGTACAATGAGATGACATTATTCTACTCACCCTTCAACCAATGAACATTAAAGGGGACCTATTATGCAAAATTCATTTTTGCATAGTGTTTGGACATAAATGTGTTGGCAGTGTGTGTACACAACCACCCTATAATGATAAAAATCCACCCACTCCTGTCTCAGAACAAGCCATTTCCAGACCCCTGGCAGTGTGAGGTCACAAAAGCCACAGGCCCCACCCACGAATGTTGACAGACACTGCTGTTTGAACATAGAACTGCTCTGAGTGCGTTCACAGCGAGTCCGCCATTGCTGCACTGACGAGAACGTCTCCCAAGCGTTTTAGGTGTTCTGTAGCTGGATGGATTAATCCACATAGCTCTCTCCATTTACTCCCTAAATCTGAGCTGCTGAAAACGAGGTGGATTAACTTGGTTTTCCAGGAAAATGCTCCCTCAGTTCTGCCGAAATTCGTTTATGTCTGCGTGAATCATTTCACACCGGACTGCTTTGTGAACGAATATCAATACAAAGAGACAATACAAAACAGAGCTTCATCTTTTAAGTGAAGTACAATAAACATCATAAAACTCATCTGTAAAGTTTTGGCCATCATTCGGACGGTACAACAGGCTTGTAGTAATATAGTGGATAAAAACAAGAAGACAATATAAGTTATAACTGTAATTGAACTAAACTATACCTGTTCTATCTCCATGCAGCATATATTCACAGTTTCTGACATTATTGTGCGTCCTGACTGAATCCTGACACCGGAGAACGAGCTCTTGAAGCTCCGCCCTCTTAGGCAGATTGCAGCAGCTCATATGCATTTAGGCCGTGTCCACCAAAGCGTTTTTTCCAGCTGCTAGCGTACTTTTTCAATTGTTTTCAATGGGAACGCCACGTTTTTTAAACGCCAGGAGCGTAACGAGGTGCTGAGCGTCTTTTTCACATTCAAGCACTAAGAGCTCGACGTTTTTTACTGGTCGCCTCGAGTTGAAGAATGTTCAACATTGAGTAAGACGCTGCGCTCATCACTGTCACTTTTTTATTCAGCCATCCAATCAGAGTGGAGGAGGGGCGGGACAAATACAACACCGGCCAACTGTCACAACATTCTTGCTGTACAGCGACATCAACAAACAGAGAATTTCATGTCACACTGCTTAATGTGTACAGACCTAATTTTGATGATCCTGCTTTTTTCCATAGAGTCTTTAATCTTTTACCAAATACTCTGAACATGCACCTGATAATAGGCGGTGATTTTAACTTGGTGCTAGACCCTACTCTAGATAGATTCCCATCTCTCTCTGGCATACCCTTGGCCAATTTTACCACTGTTCTTAATGATTTGATTACTTCTTTTGATCTAGTTGATATCTGGAGACTAAAATATCCAACAGACATGCAGTATACTTTTTTTTCACAAGTTCACAAATCATACTCCAGGATAGATTTCTTTTTAGTTGACTCTAAAATCATTCCCTGTGTAAAATCATTTAAGCATCACAATAAAATTATCTCTGATCATTCACCAGTGACAATATCTCTAGATCTCTTAGAAATTAAACCCAGCTATAACTGGTGTTTTAATCCTACTTAAATGCTCTTAGATATCAAATTTTGTGAACAATTAACAGAGTTACTTGCTGAGTTTCTCAAATTTAACGATACGGGCAAGGTTTCTGATTCGACATTATGGGAAAGCCTAAAGGCTGTCTTGAGGGGACACATTTCATACGAGTCCAGGCTAAAAAAGCAAAGGGTAAAACGCCTTATAGAAATTGATAATTGTCTCACTCGGCTGGCCCAGATGGTTTTTTATAAATTGAATGATATTTTTTTATAAATGAATTTTATAAAAGATTTGCACATGTGCTCTCTCCTTTGTTGTTGAGGATTTTTAATCATTCATGTGGCGAACACAAACTCCTCCAGTCCCTGTATGATGCAAATATTTCCCTAATTTTTAAAAAAGGTAAAGAAGAAACTGACCCTTCATCATATCGACCCATAGCTCTTTTGAACTCTGATCTTAAAATTTTTACTAAGATTTTGGCTAATAGATTAAATAACTGCATTGGGAAAATTATTCACCCTGACCAATCTGGTTTTATTCCTGGCCGTTTTTCCTTTTCTAATGTCAGGCATTTAATGAATATTTTATATAACAGATTTAAATCTAAAGCTAGCGTTGCAATTCTTGCCCTAGACGCACCTTAATTCCAATTACACAGAGGCACTCGTCAGGGCTGTCCTCTTTCGCCCTTGCTTTTTGCAATCACAATTGAACCTCTCGCCCTTGCAATTAAAAAGAGCCCTCTAATTTCGCCTCTGAATTTAGGTAGAATTAATCACCAAATTTCCCTCTATGCAGATGATATTATTCTTTATCTCAGCAACCCAGAACAGTCTATTCCACCCTTACTAAATCTATTAGAAACGTTCGGTAAACTCTCCGGTTACTCAGTAAATTGGCAAATTGGTCTCTCTCCTCGTTGCTTTTTGCTGCCCCAGAGACATTTAAAGCTTCAGCAGGATCCCACTTTATGATTAAAAACTCTCTTAGGATATGGCTTCAGATTGACATTTAATTTGCCAAATACCTCTTTTCTTGCTCCTGTCTGTTACGTTGAAATACCAAGCGTTACTTTATTCTTATGATGTCTGAAAATAAAACATGAAAGAAAAATTGACAACTCATTCAGTCAAACTGACGGATAAGCTTTATTTGTTGGGCAACCTTATGATTTGAAATGATTAGTTTCAGTCTTTTTAAATGGAAATGCCCCAAACCGGAAGTGTAACCCATAATTCGAAATGCAGTAGGCTAGTCAGGAATAAGGTGGATATGCTTTTCAGAATACCTCAAGCGAGAATGACTGAAAAAAAAGTCAGGAATCAATAAACAGAATTATATTTAAACTCATTTAAATAAAAAGAAAACTATAGTTGATAGGTGATTTACATAGACATACATTAGACAACTTTTCACTATTATAGTACTGTTTTGTTTTTATTCTTGGTAAGGATTTATGAGCTTTGGCTTATGTCTCATCTGGACATTTGTGCTGACTCTGTTGTTTGGAAGAACAGCTGTCCACCACCCAGCCAGCACAGCTATGGGTGTCACCTGGGCTGTCTAACCGGGGCCCAGCCAGTTTTGTCTGCAGTTTCCATGAAGGCCCCACATGCAGTGGTTCCCAAACACGTTCCTGGAGCCCAGCCTAGGAATTGGTTTCAAGAGTTCTGGTGGCCATGGCAGAAGGTTCTCAGGAAGCGCCCAATCTCCTGAATGTTCCTCTCCATTTGCCCGTTTGACTGCGTATGGTACCCTGATGACAAACTGACGGTCACACCTAGGACCTTGAAGAAGGTCTTCCATACCTGGGATATGAATTGTGGGCCTCTGTCAGACACAATGTCCTCTAGGATACTGTAGTATCGGAATACATAATTGAATAGAAGTGCCGCTGTTATCATGGCAGTAGGTAAGCCCTTCAGAGGAATCAAATGGCAGGATTTACAGAATCGGTCCACAATGACTAGGATACATGCGTTACCTTCAGATGGAGGCAGGTTGGTGGTGAAGTCTACTCCCAGGTGTGACCAAGGGCACAGGCAATGGTAAAAAGCTTGCCAGATGGAAGATGGCATGGGCTTTTGGAGATGGTGCAGTTGGGGCATACCTGGACAAACCTTCTAACATCCCTGGCCATGTTGGGCCACCAGAAGCAATCTTGTAGCAGTGAGAGGGTGCGGTTGGCCCCTGGATAACACAGAGGAATGAGTCAAGTGCGTGAGATTATTGCGTTGAGATCTGGGAACATATGTGCGGCCTGGAGGACACCCCCGCAGAGATGGCTCAGAGACATAGACCAACAGCTTTCCTCCTCCTAAGGATCATTGGATGGATTGAATGGAATAGAGGGTGATTTGAGTAGGCAAGATGGACTCAGGCTCTTCGGAACTCTCCTCAGGGGAGAGAAGACGGGATAGAGCATCTGCCCTAAGGTTCTTGTTGCCTGGAGATGGTGAAATGGAAACGTGTGAAGAATAAAGCCCAGTTTGCCTGTTTGGAGTTGAGACGCTTGGCATCGAGATGTTTGGCGTCACAGAGATACTGGAGATTCTTGTGGTTGGTAAGTACTGTGAATTTCTCTTTAGCACCTTACAACCAATGTCTTCACTCCTCCAGTGCGAGCATGTACTGGAAGGGAGACAAGTAAAAGGCAATAAGAATAACTTCAATAGTAAGTGGCTTGGTATTAACAGACACTGAATGGATGACACTCACCATAGGTCTTGGTGGAAGAATAGGACAGGCAGTGATAACATGTTCCCCCCCAACCCCAATAAAGACAAAGACCCTAGGTCAGCCTCCTCTGCCGCTCAGACACAGTCAGACAAGTGTTGTCCAGTTGCATAGCTTCTGGTTCTGGAGAGCTGGTATACTCTGGCTGGTGAGGACGTGTTGGTGAAGGCTGGCCCTGTAGGGCACTGGAGTGGCCACAGGACCGGATACCATAGGCGGTGAACGAGTGACGGTGAAGGATGATGCAGAAGTGGTGCCCGAAAGCGCTCACTTGAGTGTGTCCACATCCTGGAATGGATCCAGTGCACTCATATTTAAACCGTAAGTTGGTCTGGTCGTCTGGTACGAAACAGAGACTCACAACAATGTAGAAATGAATATGATAGTTTAATGGATGTTGCAGGTAAAGTAAACAAGCAGGGAAGTAAAGCAGTCAATGCAGCAATGCAATAATGGATGGAAATCCTGACAGTTCTTTGTATTGCAGGTGATTGAAGAGGTCATGGACAAGAGCAGCCGAACACAAATTTCGGTGACAAGAGTGGAGCATGGAAGGAGTCCGGAAGAATGGAGACACTGAGGATCAGGAGAGATGATGGAGCAACAACACATGAAGGTAAGTGGAGCAGGTAAGTGAGTCCTTACTCAAAAATGAGACCAGACAAAGTGCCAGGGTGAAGTGTTTTCTTATATGCCGCTGTCGTGATGAGGAGATGACAATCAGGTGCGGGTGATTAGTACTCTGGTTACAATGATCTCTGTGACTGGGTGGTGATGGAGCCTGGCCGATCTCTGACACATGCTGGAGTTAATGAGATAATTAGGTGATAACGAGCAGAGTCACCGAAGGACTGAGGAACAATGAGAACTATGACTTCAGCCACAGCCTTAGATGAAATTAACTGAAGATAAAAAACATTAAATATGTCAAGATCTCAGCAGAGGAGAATTAAATAACTCCACAAACAGCATTACAAGCTTCATTTATTATTTCTAACCAGACTGACTTTATTTCTGTCAGAAGTCTACTGAAGTTCTTAATGAGAATTAACAGAGGTTTAGATGTTGATGTTTAATTTGAAGTCACCATCATGGTGGAGAGTGCTTTAGTTGGGATCTTGGTCCTCGTACTTCTTGTATTAGCTTTTTTTTTTTTTTTTTGGCTGCTGTAACTGTGTTCATTAGACATTTCTTTTAGCAAAGAAAGCCAACATAAAGCAGGATCAGGTGTTGGCAGCTCCTTGTTGATCACACAATCACACAATGAGCATTTAATATTCTGTTTTTTTGCATGTGTGTTTATATTTGGTATTTATAGACACAGTTTAAAAAATTGCTGTTAAAAAAGTCCATATTTCAACAGTAATATTCTGTTTTCCATTAAAAGAGTAATATACTAAAAAAAACACAAAAAAAAAACAACCAATCCAGATGTTTTTACTAGATAAGTAAAATGACATAAGATTTAAGAATTCTTAGATATTTAGACAAAACAAGACAAAATACTAAATATGAAAAGCATTTTTGCAGTGTAGAGTTTCCTTGGTTACCTCTGTAAACAAAGCAGCACCAGCGCTGCACTTATATAAACATTACTTTAATAGGCATCATGTGGAGATTAAGGGGCCATTCACATATCGCATCTAAAAACACGGGGAAAGCACTTGCGCTTCCATGGTGTCTGTCGTTGCTATGCATCCATGAACTGCACTCTCCACAAGGAGTAGGAAGTTTCAGCAAAGGATAACTTGATTTCTAGTCCTTGCATTAGCTTTACTACTAGATATATTTATGGAGATGAGCTAGAAAAACCATCCTGTACAGCTATGATCAGCTGTTCGGCTGAGATTTCGATGTTTTGTTATGGAAAGGCCGAAGCTGATCAGGTGGTTCTTGTCACATGACCTTGCTTTTCATCTCGATGTGCCTGGAAAGTGCACCGCATGCACGTTGCGACTGCATCACTTCCATTATGAGTGCGCTTGCCGCATGGCTACATTTGAATACACGGAAAAGACGCGATATGTGAACGGCCCCTAAAATAAAATGTTATCGAAACTTTTGTGAACTAAGTCAGTTCCTTCAGAAATTAAGGAACTTTCACAGCTGGTGTGAACAAGCTTGCGTCTTTTGCATCACAAAAATGTGATTGGTTTATGTGATCAGCAAGCTGATAGACCACGTATAGAATCAAAGGAAGTAAATGACAACATTTTTTAGATAAGTGGCCAATCATTAGGAGCATTCCTAGAAACTATCCACAAATTTCCTTCCGGTTCGAAGTAAACAAGCTGGACGTGACACTCATTCAAGATTTAACGATCCAAACTTGCAAACGTTTGTATTTTACTTATAGTTTTAAGATAACAGCAACAATATTTGAACAATGTTTTACAAGAAAAAAAAAGTTAAATAGTAATTTATTAATTTATGTCGAGGTGCACATCAATCATGCTAAATCTAACTGATATTTATATTGACATAAAAAGAAAACACAGACCTATTCAGTTGTGCATGCTTCCATTTATTTACGATCACGAGAATGCACAAAACAACTCCACTAAGGCTTTTAAATCCAAAGGCTTACACATTTATAAATATATTGATAACATACCCTATGTTTATGTCACTTTTCTGAGCCTTTCTATTGATTTTCTTCTAAATTATGTGATGATTGCAATCCGAGGACGTTTGTGCGATCTCTCCGTCTATCTATCCTGATCCTTTCAGACAGAGCAACAGAGGGAGCTCATGAGAAGACAACAGGAGTTATGAGTTATTCGAGTTAACCGGAGTGTGTGAATCTGTGAAAGATATGCATTTGTCAGGAATCAACAGGCACAGGGAAGAGACAGATAAAACATTAAACTAAATAAATACATGATTATAATCATATAAGAATTGTCTTCGTTCCTCAAGCAGTCTCTGATATTTTCCATAAACAAGTGTATTTATTATCGCAATGGTTAACATAACCATCGCATAGCCTATATGACAGTGGAAACGCGACTGGCTCTGGCACTCACGACACGTTAGGAGTCAATAATATAACATCATAAAGCTTTGGTGCATCAGTGACAGGTGAAGTACAGACAGCGGGTTGTTCATTTATTGCAGGGTCAGGATGCTCTGGTCATGCAGCAGCACTTTTGTGGAAGGTCAGTAAAGTAAAGGGCAATTAAGGGCACGAAAACTGTTTATTGTATTGTGATATTATTAACTAATAAATGTACTAAACTGAGATGTTGTCCCTGAGCACCGTAACGACATCTCTCATAAAGATTTGCAACTTTGCAAAGTAAACAATGATCCAAAAAACACTTAGCCTCTTCGCTAATTAGCGCACTAAATACCATTGGTATGCTACTTTCGCCGCCTCACCGGAAGTTGTACCCACGTTCTCTTTTACAGTAGCGCCCCGCGGAAACAGGTGGATACAAAAATGTTTTTTGTATCCATGTTTGACCTCAAAGCATATAAACTCTTGCATCCCCCCTGCGAACTCTGGTGCCCCCTTAAAGGGTGAAATGGGCGGGGCCACTTTTACTAAAATGTTCAGTAAATGCTGGAACAGAAGTAGACTCGTTATTACGTTTGTTTTGTGGCAACAAGTTTGTTTGTTTATCTTTGTGAGTTGATTGTTTGTATAATAATTTTCTCCTCATCTTTTATGGGAGATGGAGGCTTGGAGAAGGCAGGCTGTCTGTTCCTGTGTGGCAGTAGCCCTGTTCGCCAAAGTGGTGTGGCTTTGCAGTGAATTTCCTGGGTGTAAGTGTGGTTTTATGCATGTGTGGGTATTAAGTAGTATGGGCTTTATTGAAGCCTGGTGCCTAGCCACCTCCCTATTGCGAAGCCCCCTGCTCTTTTGTTGTCCTGTTGTCTAGTGTGTACTCCTGCAGGGTTTCTACAGGTTTCATCAAATCTAATTTAATGCTTTTTTAATGCCTTTTTAATGCCAATTTGTAATTTTTTAATGCCATATATATATATATGCCGCTAAATGTCGATAGATGACGACATACGACATACATGACGACATTTAGAAAATTCATCATGTCACTGTTGTATTCGCATTCTGCCAAGTGTCAGCCCCTTACATTTGTTTGCTTCTCTGCTGCTACCCTTTTGCTCACATAATATATTTTATCACAGCCAAACTCCCAATAAAATTGTTTCATCTACATATTTTTTCTGTTTTGGTTGTCAGACAATATGAAATGGTGACTGAAATGCGGCCCATTAAGATTACACAGGGCTCGACATTAAGCCTTGTCATGTGGACACTAGTAAATCGGTCACTTGTACGGGTAAAACAGTATAACAGTAGAATATTGCAGCTTTGACATATGTAAATCAGCATATTTTTGATTGATTACAACTGCATTAAATAATGTTATGGGATTGTTTTAAATATTTTGAAAATACAAATATGAAATGTTGGAGGGGAAATTTTAAAAATGAAACTAAACCACCAGTAGGTGGCGGCAAGTAACCGTCTTATTGAGTGGGTCATTGATTCATTCATTCAAATGGCTGATTCATTCAAGAATGAGGCAGTTGTTTATGAATGGGTCACTGAATCTTTGACTCGACCGATTCATTCAAAACGCTGAATCATTCAGTAAAGAAAACAAGGCTGGGTGTTGCGCTTTGCTGTGATCTTTGTTTGAAAACTATTTTTGCTGCTAAAATAAACAAAAACAGTCAATGTTCCTTCTAAAATGTAAGTGGCTTAATATGAATACTTGTTAATTGAACTGTTGTATGAAATCAGTGTCACGTTTTTAATCGTGATGGTATCCTATTTAGGAAAACAGCATTCTGGGTTGTGTGGTTTTGCTTACCAGTATAAAGTTATAAAAACTCCACATTTTGAATTTTTACTACAGTATGTTTAACTGAGTTTCTTTTTTTCTGAGTGTGTGCTTCGCTCGTGTTTCCATTTCTCCTCGAGATGGTGCGCGAGCGGGTGTGTCTCATACATCCTGAAAAGTGAAGCTGCGGGCTGTTTGATCGCCCCCTGGTGGCTGGATGCAGTACAGGTCATAAACCCCGCCCTCTCAATGCAGTCGAATGAGACTTCAGTGAAAACTTAAAAATAAATTCTGCTTCAAATAAAACTTTCTGAAAGATGGTTTTGGTCATTTAAGGTAGTTGTTATCACGCTGATATATTCATTGTCGTTTTTTGGATTTAGATTTTAGCTAGCAATTTGATGCTAAAAATGGGGGGTCGTCATGATTCGAAGTTGATTGACAGCTTGTCTGAGGACTGTCGGAGCTTCGAGGGGAGATCGAAGATGTATTAACTAACTGTTAATTTTCGATTTCTTTGTTATTTAACAACAAATGAGCTGTTCAGCAGTAAACTGTACTAACCGACCTACAGGATCTGACGGATCACTGAACTTTTTTCTGTAACATTGTGGGCGTTATAAACTTTAAATGTTATTAGTTAAGATAACGTTATCGGGAAAAGCAAAATTTTTTTATGGGTATAAAATATTAGCAAAAACTATGATAGCTTACTCTAATTACAGCAATCAACGTTAGTTGGTTTTTTTAATGACCGTTTCTGGATTGATTTTTTGATTTTATTTCAATATTTTGCTGTAAAAATTATTGCTCTAGAAAAGAGCCTATTATTTTATAGGTAGAATTTTAAATTGTGTATAATTTTATGTCTATTTAAATACATGAATGATGACGCAGTCGTCTGGGCGGAAGTTTGATACCGCGACTCCGCCTCCGGGCTCCACTGACGATTCCTTCTGCGCATGCCCAGGCTCCAAACTTTTTTTTTTTTTGACGTATTGCGTAACGTGTCAGCGCCCATTCATCAGCCCATTTTGGCTTCAGTTCAATACAGTGGAAGGAAGCGGCGTCGCGTCGTCCATCTTTCCGAGCCTCAACAGCGCAACCTTGTTTTCGTCACTACATTATACAGCCTATTATTATCCACTATCGATCGCCCCTAACACTAAATGTAATAAAATCAGTCATACTCGCGTTTTGGTGATTCCCAAGTTTTTTTGTTTGTTTTTTGGTATTGACGTTTTAATCGGGAAAGTAAAGTTCGAGCCCTGACATGTTAAACCAGCACTAAAATCCTGATTTATAATCGAGACGTTGTCTGACAAAAACACACCATACACATAAGATAGACATTTGCTGTGATTTTGGCTATATGTACACGTAAAATGATCACTCAAGTTAGAAGCAATAGTATCTATTTTATTTGTTCTCTGACAGAGCGCACATCCTCAACGCTGAGCCAGAGAGACTGAACGTCTTTTCCTGCGCTTGCAGCAGGAAAGCAATCTCGCGCTCGAGCGGCAGTACCGGGGGGTCTCGGTTAACAAGTCGCTATATTCGTCACAACGTGCTTTCTTAGAAAAAAGTCGCAAAAGGGGCCTGAAAAGGTGCTAAGTTGGCAACACTGATGCAGCCTTTCGTCTCCAGGTCACAGTGCGCCGCTGTCAAAAACGGCGTTTACGGCAATTTGGCACCGGCTGGAGGCAATTACCAAACTGGTTCCCTGTGCGCATCACACCAATGTACATATTTTGCGACAGCAAATCAAAGTTATTAATTATTTAGGCTTTATTCAAAATAAACTGGTAGTATTCTTTTTCTTCAAAACTATCTAAAAAAATTTAATACCAGTAGAAATGAAATTTAATGCTTTTCAATGCCATTTAAGGCCTTAATTTTCTCAAAATCCATTTAATGCTTTTCAATGCCCCGCGGATACCTTGTCCTGGGCAGCTTGTTGCACTTATGTATCATTTTCATTTTTTTTTTTTTACTGAATGAGACAAATTTTAAATTTTATTTATTGTTTAATAAATATTTGTATTTTTATTCAAGGTATTCAAGTCTCTGGGTCATTTTGTGAGAAGGCAAACCTGTGGGTCTTTCCCGGGTGTTGTAATCTTGGGTGGCGTAGTCGTGACTGTGAATTTAGAATAGTTTCAACATTGAGTAATTTCTTTAACCCTTTATATAACATCATCTCTTGTCACACTGCTAAAGAAACTCTAAAGCCTCTTAAAAGTCCTAGTCTGTATCCCTAACAATTTTGGACCTTAAGACCCCTTTTAAGGGTTAAGATGCTTTCTGAATGAAAACTAGGATTCCCTTTACTTTAATTTTAAGAGAAAATATGCACATTTATAAGAATTTTCCAAGAATTGTGTCACTAGGAACAAATCTTTGCACTAAGGGGCTGTTTACACGACACCATTTTCAACTTTTTATGCATTTTGGCCATTCATTTACATGACAACAGCGTTTTGGGTGCCTGAAAACAGGTTTCAAAGTACAAGGTTTCATTGCCATCTAATGACCTGCCAGCAGAATACAGAGTTTTCTACAGTTTGTTGCTGTAAATTAATTTACAGTTTATTACAGTTTTCCTTGATTTTATGGTAATCTACTGGCAGCAGGGTTGCCAGTAAAGTACTGTTATTCTACAGTTCAATTTGCCATAATTTAATTTACAGTTTATTAATGTTAAATTATGTTTCACTGTTTTTTGTCCTTATCTTACACCTTTATCCTTTTAACCCTTTCGAGCGTGAGTTTAAAATATTCTAACTGTTTCCCAGAGTGAGTTTTTTTATGGCGACCGTTATTTTAGAACGTTTGCCTTTAATGTTTCCATAGCGACGCGTCTTGCTTGTCACGAGCGCTGAACGCAGCCACAATAACACTGTATGACAGATGGATCGCTATTATTTTGTTTTTCCTTGTTTATTTAAAATATTCACAAACTTGCTTACCATGTCATCAACTATCTGATATTCCGATCCTCAAATATGTGTAAGTGCGTGTGTTTTGTCGTTTAAAAGCCTTTATAAATGATCTTTATCTTGATCTATAATGTGAGATGGGCGCCGCCATCTTAGTTTGCCCCGCAGTTCACAGAGTCCTGTCAGTCGGATTTTACAGCAGGTGAATTCATCCATTTCTCCCGAAATATAAGCAAGTAAGTGGCTGGTGAACTGGAAGAATAATAGAGTAAACTTTATAGTTACTTAGGCCCATTATGTGTGTCTGATATGAATAAATGTCGGCAAATTGTATTTGAATGGATTGTTATTGCTCCTTCCACTGATGTCTGACAGTGTGTATTTTATAAACTCTAAATATATTGTTTTAATGGTGCTTATGCGTATTTAAATGTCTGAAACCTTAAAAGAAACGTTATGTGGCTGAAAACACTGCATAGTTGTGATATATGACAAGAGCTGCGCGCGTCCGTCTCGCAGCCAGGGCGCGAAAGCACAGTTTGAATCTGGCAGTTATGTGATGTCACTGAACGTTCGAAATCCCATATGTGGGACCATACGCCCAGGGGCACTGAAATAAAAATCCCATATGTGGGACCGTACCGCTCAAAGGGTTAACCCCACAGCAAAATCTTTAGTTTTAAATGAACACTTACATGTGTCCACACTATAGAGTTTTAGAGTAACACTGTAGCAGTGTTGAAATTAATGAGAATTCAGTGATTAATTAAGTGGTTGAACATTAGTGATGAACAACTTCTGTTAACAAGCAGAATCACTAAAGGAAAGAGAAACAAGAAAATAAAAAAAAAAGAAATGAAATTTAACAGAAACACAAGAACTACAACTGACTTCAGCCAAATTAAATCAACTAATGATAAAATACATTTAATCTCTCAAGATATGATTAAACAACTCCACAAACAGCATTACTAGCTTCACTTATTACTAACCAGATTGACTTTATTTCTGTCATACGTCAACACAAGCTCTTATCAACAATTAAAAGTGCAGGGACCGAAGGTCAGCAGATTGCAGCGGCTCAAAAGGAGGGCCCTTGAGACCTCTCAGGACTGGAAAGGTCCCAGGTAGGAATGGTAAGAGGGCAAGGCGGGTTGAGCCTCCTGGAACCTCTCAGAAACTGAATAACTAAGTTGTTCTTTCCTACCGACTGACCGGCAATGGGAACATGAAACGCTGCTATGGCTGCCATGTATACTTTGAGCGTGGAAGGGATGAGGTCCTTATCCAAACGCTCCTGGAGAAAAGACCATATCAATGATACGACACAAGAGGCAGGGTCTTCGTCCTGAGCTGTGCACCAGGGCGGAGAAGACAGACCATTTAAGGGCATAGATGCTTCTTTTAGACGGGGCTCTAGCCTGGGAGATAATGTTTAACATGCTCTCGGGGAGGTCCACAGGCTCCCATCGAGAGGCCAAAGGTGCAGTGACCCTTCAGGTCTGGCAGGAAGGTCTGAAAGGCTCAACAAACTGCTAGCATCTCTAGGCAGTTGATGTGTAGCTGACTTTTCTCGTCTACCTTCGCTCAGAGCTCCCTGTAGGAACTGTGGACGAACCAGACAAATGAATCATTCAGATGATTCTTTCAAAACATAATTCTAATTCAGAATTGAGGTTCCGGCTCCGGCCCGTCTGCAGATAAAGCCAGGCTGATTACTTTTACGACACATGCTTCCTGATAGTAGAAGAAGCGACATACCAAAGGGTCACCCAAGAAGACAGAGAGACAATCCAGACCCTTTTGTTTCCTTACTTCACAGGAAAGCCAAAGAGACTGTTGAACAAATAAAACTGCTTCAAAATTGTTCCAACAATTTTAACGGACTTATCAAACATCTTTTAACTACATACATTTTGCATTATGTGTCCACAAGTACTACCTGTAAACAGTTAGGCTTTAGAACACTCACAATTCATGTAAATGTGTTAACTCTTGACTGAATGACTGAAAGTATGCCTTATTTGGACTTAATTTGATTCTTTCCCCCTTTCCTATATCCTGACTTGAATGAAATCTGTTTAAAATGTATTGTATTCCATTTAATAGAAATTATGTTAAAATGGCACTCTCTGCTGAAGCAGAAACAGGATGTAACACTTATGTTTTTATGGGGGGCAGAGGAAGGCCCTCTTGAAACAGGACAATGTCTGATTGGCCAGGACTCCTCAGAGGGGTGACAAACAACTAAGTTTAAATGATCATATTGCAAGATAGTGAACGGGAGAAGTTGGTTAGTAAACGAACAGGGAGTTGGTTCTGTTCTGAGAAAAGAAGCCAAGACAAGTACCAAGAACAATGGAGTGACAAGAAGAACAGACAAGCCGCTCATTCAAGCCATCCAACCTTTACTCACTTTTCTTTTCTTTACTTAATTTTCCTTTACCGCTGAAAGTCTTGTGTCCTAAGTGTCGCCGCAAAGTTCAACCAACGACTTTTGCCGCTTCAACTCCAGCGACAAAGAGACTTCCTTCATTGTTCCACACGGACCTGATCTGGACCAATCATCGACTTGGGAAACCCCTCTCTGCACGACGAGGGAAATTCACCTTTAAGTCAACGCAAGCAAGTACCTCCAGATGAAAACTGAACTGGTGCATTTAAATGAATGATTCATGGTTCGTTCTGGTCTTTGAAATGCATTGATAGGAATTCGGTTAATCAGATCACTCTCTCTCTCTCTCGCTCTCTCTCTTTCAAAACTCTTTCTCTCTCATTTCCTTCTTACTGCAACGCGTATGAATGTGTGTGTGTGTATGTGCGTGCCTTTGTGTTAGATTAGTTTGTGTTAGAATAAATAAAATCTCTTGTAGATTTTAAAAAGAAAGTGTCTTGTATTATGTGCTTTATGATTTAATGTCTTAAACTGTCGATTTCAAGTTACCGTGCTCTAATCAGTGTTTTCACGATTGTTGGATATTTATATCCGCTACAAGAGCTTATTACGGTTCGAGCAAATGAACGCTGGACGACTCAGTTGCTCGGTCGTAATCTAAACAACTCTTTATTCATTTGAGCTAATTTTACTTCCTAGGGTGTTTTCCCTACATCCCCAACCCGTGTTGGATGCATCTGTCGAGACAACCTTCCTTCTGGAGACTGTTCTTGGTTCTGGAGACCAAGGGCACACCTCTGTTGAACCAATGTGGGTTCTTTCCAGTGGGTCAGAGTCATCCTGGTCCAGGTCATCCTGATGTGTAAGTGACCATGCCAGCAGGCACGAGGTGGAACCTGAGGTTTCAGCCAATACTGTAGGGTCACATATATAGCAGGCCCAACTGCAGTAACAGTGAGCAGGCCCAACAGTGAGCTCTTGGTGAAAATGATCCTTTGTCCCAGGCACTCTAGGTGGCTGAGGAGCATGGACCTGTGTGTCATTAGCTCGGCCTCCGACTGTGGATTACCATTTGTCTCAGAGGAGAAAGAGCCTCTTCCATACACTTCGTAAAAGTGCACGGAGCTAGGGACAGTCCAAACAATAGGACCGTATATTGATACGTCACTCTCTCTAAGGCGAATCTCAAGAATCACCTGTGATGGGGGGCTATCTGGATGTGAAAGTACGCATCTCTCAGATCCAGCAAGAAAAAACAGTCCCTTGGGAATATTTGCGCAAGGATCTGTTTCAGTGTAGGCATCCTGAACTTCCATCTCATGAAGGAGCGGTTCAGGTGTCTGAGATCTAGGATGGGCCTTTTTGGGGATGAGGAAGTAGTGGCTGTAAAAGCTTGACTCACTCTGGGACCATTTATATGGCTCCTTCGGCAGCAAAGTCATCACCATGGAGCGGAGGACCTGAGCGTCCTTTGCTTTCACTGAGGTGAAACCACACTGCCAAAACGCAGGGGTCTTCAAGCGAATTGAAGTGAATAACCTCATTTATAATCCCCAACACCAAGCTTGACACTCTGGGGATGACCTGCCAGACCTCAGCCCATGTGGCAAGAGGTTGGATCAGATCAGACGACAGACCGTAGTGCAGGGGCCTGGTGTTCGCAATAGGCGGAAGAGGAAATTTGATTTCTTTTTGTATTTTATTTTATTCGCTATAGCAGCGACAGGCTGCATGGGCACGTGAACATGTTCAGGCCCAATGTTTGCAACAAACACATTGCTTCTAACACCCGGAACTGAACGAGGTGGCGGGAGGCATTACAGAGGCAGTTTTCAGAGAAAGTGGTCTGAACGCAGTGAGGCAGGAATTGCGCTTTCGTGGTGAGAGCATCCATCTTCAATGGAGGCTGCTTGTGGGGTGGGGCCAGCAAGTAACACTTTTGGAAATTCAGTATTTTACCACAAACATCAGTGAAAAAGTTTTATTTTGAAAGAAATATATTCCATGAGTCTCACCTGATAGTTATACGGGAGCAAGTCATGGCATAGAGCTGTCAGTGCTGCATTCAGCTGAGCACTATCAGTGTGGTACTCGCCCTAACAGCGCGCACAGCACTGGAAAATCAAACCGGAAAGAGCTCACTTAGTCCTGTTTACTTGGCCCTGTAACCTTTTGTTAATCATCTCAGTTTGAGTGAAAGTACAGAGGAAAATGAGGGAAGGAGCCACTTTCTAGAAAAAGCACTCAGTGAACGCAGCGAGGCGAGACTCAATGAACGTGGCTTGCGGGGGCGGAGCCAGCAAGTTATGCACTGAGAGACTCTGCATTTTACAACAAATGCCAGAGAAATATGCTCTTTCAGAGTGAATTTATTCTATGAGTTTCACCTGAGTCAGGGGAGAGTGTCATGTCATATTTAGCTGATCGCTCTCAGCATTGAGCTCGCTCTCGCGCTCTCATAGTGAGATCAAGGCTGCTTGAGAGTAGGGATGCACCGATCCGATATTCAGATCGGTATCGGCTCCGATACTGCCATTTTTACCGGATCAGGTATCGGCCGGACAGGACCGATCCAAATCCGATACTGTGCGTGTACTATTCAGTGTTATTGTTAAGCTCCACAAAAGGCACAAAAACATTAAAAAGCACCATAAAGTTTATGTGCACTATATTCCAAGTGTTCTGAAGCCATTCCATAGTTTTAATTTGAGGTACAGATGAATTTTTAAGTGTTTAAATTAAAGTTCACGTAAATGCCTCCCTGTCAGTCATTCTCCATTCAGCATTCAGACTGCGTGTTGCGTTCGGTTACGAGGGTCAACACAATCAAACTCTCTCCAAGATGAATCAATGTTTATGTTATTATACTTAATCTGTAGACAACAATACCGGTAATACAATACGCATCAATATATCTTCACTTTGTGCTTTGAACTTTTCAATGCGGAGCGGGAGCACTCCCGCTGCGCGCTGTGACTCCATGGTGCTTCAAGCGCATCATTCTGCACACGGGATGCACATAAGCGCTTTGTGCCACTCTGTATGGGAGCCGTTCATATTATAATACTTTTGCACAATGAAAGATTGTTAATAGCATTTTTGTTCTGTCTTATCTATCATATGTTGCTGCATTACTTTAATTTTTATATTTTAATTATAAGACATTTAATAGCTTCTGATTTCGTCCACATTTTCATATTTATTCACAAACTTATAGGATAAACAAATAGGCCTAGGCTATGCATTTTTTTATATTATGAAAAGAAAGTATTATGAAAAAAAGTTAAACAAAGTTTGCGTCACTTTTCAGTTTTCATCTTTCATCTCATCTCAACACTTTTTGAGGATCGTGAGTGAACGCGATCATCTCTTCCTCTTTACTACTTTACAGAAGGAAATAAACATGAATGAATATCAAAAAATATGTTGAAAGTTGCAGTAGCTTACCGAAATCTGTATCAAGTCAGTTCAATCAGTGTTGTAAACAATGTCACGTATACCTCAGAAAAGCCATTCGTTTACCATAAACTTATCAGCAGCAAGAAAAACAAAAACAATTTAAAACAAAACGTATTAGAAACTTAATTATGTAAGCATAAGTATTATAATATATAATAAAATAGACAAACTGGGTGCGTGTAATCAAATGCATCGTTTTCATTTATTGTGGAGACTGAACTCACGCTCTGCTACCACACTGGAGCGCGCTCACCACCTACTGGACAGGGGTGGGAATTACAGTTACAAGTTACATCAGCCTCAGTAATCTATCAAAATGACGGACAGGCTGCAGATTTTTTCCGTCACTGCTAAAAAAAAATTCCATCAATGACGGAAAAATTTACACGCCACACTACCGCACACATATACACGCCACACTACCGCCAGTGACACTCGCGGTGGCGCGCGGTTGTCATGCCGACCGTCACAGCCCATGAGGCATACAGTTAATTAGGTAATTTAGCACTTTTCTTATTACTTGAATATCGGATCGGTTCGGTATCGGCCGATACTGAATTCCAGGTATCGGAAGCAAAAAAGGCGGATCGGTGCACCCCTACTTGAGAGTGCTGATCAACTAGAGCAGAGCGGGTGCTGAGACGCTTGATCAGCTGCCACAGTTGTGGTTCGACATTTGAAACAACGCTGCTGAAATTGGTCTTTTAGATACTCGCCAGATGGCGGCAGGGAAAGCGCTGATCAGCTGCTTGCAGGTGACAAAGTGGCTCGAGAGCTAGCTGCGTGAGTGCTGAAGCAGGCAGGCGGGGATCAGCCAAATCCGTTGCGAGACATGTCAACGGCGAGATGGCGCTCAGTTGTCTCGATAACAGCGAAGAGATGATTGTCATTGCTGAAAGAGAAATGATCTGAGATCTTATTGCGAAATGCCTGCTTATATGGGCCAGATGCCCCGCCCATTTTTTGCGGGCTTCCTCACCATAGGCTCACACAACTCCGCTGAGTTTTCTCCCATATGTGTCTAGAGACACAGTACGAGTGTAGTATCGAAAGGAAACGTCTCAGGTTACGTATGTAACCATAGTTCCCTGAGAGCCAGGGAATGAGACTCTGTGTTTGAATACGCAATGGGGAACGTCACATGTGACCTGATGTCTGAAAGCCAACTATCCAACAACTCCAATCCCTATTGGCCGGCGACAGCCTATGACGTAATATGGCGTGACCCGGAAGTATAAAAAAGCACTATTCATTTAGTAGTGCTAAGCACTATTACGTACATAACCCAAAAGGGAAGTACAAAGCTCACCTAACAGGTAAACCATGCAATGGGCACATAATCATGGAGGCCGAAGAGGGGCCTACAGCATGATAGTAGCTATATGTGAAACAGAAGTAATCTCAGAAAGTGGCCTTGAGGGGCCACCCTGAACATCTGTCTTGCTGGGGCAGACAGATAACTTCAATGGCAGCATAAGAGGCTGCAAAGTGCCCGCATGACAATCCACCTAACACAATCCAACGAGCAGTGTACTCAGTAAAAGCACCTTTTACTCTTTAAAGCAAGGGGAGTACAGCGTATGCCAACACGTATTAAGGAAGGCCTGGATGGGCCTATAACCTTAACAGACACGTGGCATCAGCTCGTGGCAGTGTTTAGGCACCAAGAATGATAAATAACCGAACCAAAGGAGGTTAGATTTATCACCTGGGCCTCTGGCCAACCAGAAGTGTATACAGATAATTCTCAGAGAGAAATACACACAAACATACACCAGCATGTTCAAAAAGGCAGCCCATAGGGCCTAACAACCTCTAAGACATGGTGTAAGTCCAGTGGCCACGCTTAGGAGGCTGTGCGCTAGAAACCCTGATACAGGGGAGCACAAACCAGCCTGTTCTTACTTAGAGTTTTTGTCTTGTTTCTAGTCAAATATCTTAAAGTTCTTAAATCAAGAAGCATTTTCTTGATAAGTAAAAATTATTTTCTTTTTTCAGGAAAAAATAAGTCAAAATTAAGTGAGTTTTTCCTTAAAACAAGCAAAATAATCTGAAAGTGGGGTAAGCAAAATAATCTAATATCAAACCAAAAATAAGATATATAATCTTGTTTTCAATTTGGACTAAGATTATTTTGCTTACCCCATTGGCAGATTATTTTGCTTGTTTTAAGGAAAAACATACTTAATTTTTGATATTTTTCCTGAAATCAAGAAAATAATTTGCCCTTGTCAAGAAATGCTTCTTGATTTAAGAACATTAAGATATTTTGACTAGAAACAAGACAAAAATTCTAAGTAAGAACAGCATTTTTTGCAGTGGGCTGAACCTCAGGAGGCGGCCTCATGAAAGCCTACAACCATGATGATCTTAGGGAGCTAAGCACTATTAAATAGACAACCCTAACAGGGAAGTACAAAGCTCAACCTAACAGGTAGACCATACTGTGGGCACATAATCATGGAGGCCAGAAAGGGGCCTACATCATGATAATATCTTTATATGGAGCATGACTCCCATATGAAAAGCATTTCGTCATATTAGAAGGACATTCAATGGACCTGTCTTGTAGGAGCAGGACATATGACTCAATGACAGTAGTTAAACTGTAAAGTGCCATGACAATCCACCCTAGACTCAAGGAGGATGATGTCAAAACCAAACCTCAGTAAGGTTTACCACAAAAACTCACCCCTGAGAGGTCAGCCACTCAGAACAGTACTCGGAAAAAGGACCTTTTTACCGCACCTTTTTTATGGGGCCTACAATTTCAGCAACAAGTGGCATTCAGCCTGTTTGCAGAATAAAACACGAACTGTGCCAACATGTGAACTGAGGAAAGGAAGCCTGTTGGGGCCTACCGTTCCAATGACACGTGGCTTCAGCTCGTGAAATAAAGGGAACCAAGCTACAGGGGACCAGCTCTAACCCAACAATAGCTGTGGGAAGCTAACTGCAACCTGAGCTAAGATTCACATCCACAGGTAATAGCGGTGGGAAGATAACTGCAACCTGAGCTAGGCTACACATTCCAACAGGCAATGTACCCTAAATCATGTGACTAAAGGAAACCAAACAATGCCAACATGGTCTGAGGGAGGCCTAAAATGGCCTACTGCCTCAAACGGACACGTAGCAAAAGCCTGTGGCAGTGTAAACTATGCGAGCAAACTATGATCAGCTAACAGCACTTGTTAGAAATACAATTGCTAACTAGGAGGCTAATTAACCATAAGAGCCTACAATCAAAGTTATCTGCAATATAGCTGTTAACAAGATCACAAAAAGGAGCTAACAGAAACCAGCTTTTCTCAAAAAGTGGTTCTATACTACCCTGAGTGTGCAATCCAACAGGTGATGCACTCAGTAACACCAATAAACCTACTAATGGGGAATATTAGGTCACCAATGTCTCCAATTAGGGATGGGCATTTTTCCAAAATTGTATTCGAATATTTGGGCTCGTAAAAAACGAATATTCGAATTCGTTTATTTAAATGAGGTTAAACGAGAAGGACGTTAGTTATTTTTATATTCATCAAGATTTGTAACCATTCTGAAGGAGCTTACGATTAGGCATAATACCAACAAGCTTACATTATATCCTAAGGTTTTTCTTTTAGTTCAAAGCATAAACAATATGGGTAAACAGAAAATATTAAGAACAAAAGCATTTAATCTCAAGCAGCGCGAGCGGGAAAATATTAATAAAGCAGACAGCGCCAGTTATTGTACAAAACGTACATAATACACTCGAGTCAGTATGGTTGTCGTGTTTATATTGTTTCACATGTTCACGCTGAGAAAAACAATAATATCCACATGCTCGGGTGAGAAAACGCTGCGCTAACAGACGTTGCAGAGACAAAGATAACAATAATACATAACGGTGTGCTAAGCTAAGTTTCTAACAGTAGCACTTTGTTTTCTGTTCGTAAATATTTCTCCCTCGACGAAACTTAAAGGAAACATGTGTCTCAAAAATTTTTCTATCAGATAAGTGATCATCTTGGCTCACTTGGGGATAACTTAAAGCTGCGCTTACCTGTCGTGAATGCAGTGATGGACAGCTGTCTTTCCTCACTCGAGGGGTATTTAGATTTCATGTGCTTTCTCATTATGGTGTTGATATTATGATACCTCGGTTTCATTAATTAATTTGATCAAAAGTAATTCCATTTTGTAAGATCATTTTCATCCAAGTAATTCCAAACTTTGCGAGGCAGTCGACAACATTATGTTACGATCAAATAAAATAAACTTGTTAAACACGCTCACACAGCACCACCTGGTGCATTTAGTTGTAACTGCGCGTTTTAGTGCTTAGGATTTATCATAGATTCACTGCATTTACGGCCAGGAAAGCAAGTAAAATTCGAATAGTATTTTTATTTTTCGAATATTAATTACAGAACGAATATTTGACTATTTGTGCACATCCCTATCTCCAATAGCGGCTACATGAAAAAATCCTGCTATTATGAGAACAGGTGCTAACCTGTGGCAGCATAAGTAAGCTCACATACAATGCAGGGCAAAAGTCTAGAACTTCAAAGCAAACACAATGCTTTGATGTATATGCATTTTTCACAGAGGAAAATAATTTTCTCCATACAGATTCTCAAATCTGTACTGAGCCATAAAGGACGGATGCTAAACACTAGCAACGTCAACTCAAACTTGATTAAAGAAACAAGTAGCTCAGAGGAAAAAACACATTTTCCATAGCATAAAAATTCTAGAAAGTGGGGCCTAGCACACACTGCATAACTTATCTATGTAAAGATGAGGGCCTACCACCTGAAATAACAGCATCAGGAAGTCTAAAAACAGTCTACAACCTAGCTGTTAAACTCAACAATTGCACCTACATAGCAAGGGGATAATAGGCATACGGCCTAACAACTCCCTTGGGAGGAGGACAGAACTACGAATTATACAACCTGACAAGGGATAGTATACATAGGGTTATATGTAAATAACACACCTAACCTAGCTCTAGCCTGGCCGCTAAGCTACGGGCCTACTTACTGGGCCACAAGCCTAGTGAAGTCTGGGCTTCACCTCCAAATCTCATGGATAAGAGAAAGAAAGTGAAGCTCACAAGCAAACAATGTCAGGCAGCCGATTAAGGCCGACCTAAACATACATATTAACTGAAGTGACGAGTGCTAACTCAAACTACTCTAGAAAACAGCAGATGAGAAGCTACTCTAAACAACAGGTGGCTAAGAGGCGGCCATTTTGTGGCCTGCACAATATGTATTCTAGCCAGCCTATCAACTTCAGTTTGCCCAAAAAAACCCCTACTTTTCTGACTACATGCTCAAAAAACTATACAGGTAAACAAGGTCTTATTTTAAAACACATAAATATAGACCTCCTGCGGCTCAAGACCGAAGACTCCTAAGCTCCTTTTTACATGAAAGGATGGAATCTAAGGTTCTTTTAAGCCTAAAAGATCCTCTCACTATCAAACAGAAAAAGCGGGCCAACAGAAATAATCACTATGGGCCAGCCATCAGTCTGACCATAAGAAGCTGACCATAATATTATAAGGGGTATATATATTATATGTATAATATATATATATATATATATTATATATAATATATATATATTAGGGTGTGACGAGACAGGTATCTCATGAGACGACGAGACTCGAGATTGAGTTCACGAGACAAGACGAGACAAGATTTTTACACACTATTTTTAAAGGTGCCTCGAATGAAAAATTGAATTTATCTTGGCATAGTTGAATAACAAGAGTTCAGTACATGGAAAAGACATACATTGAGTTTCAAACCCCATTGCTTCCTCTTTCTTATGTAAATCTTATTTGTTTAAAAGACTTCCGGAAAACACGCGGATCTCAACATAACACCGACTGTTACGTAACAGTCGGGATCATTAATATGTACGACCCCAATATTTGCATTATGCCAGCCCATGTTCGAGCATTAGACAAGGAAAGGCAGTATTAACGTTGGATCTGTGCACAGACAAGGTAAGCAAACAAGAACAACAGCGAAAAATGGCAGATGGAGCAATAATAACTGACATGATCCATGATAACATGATATTTTTAGTGATATTGTAAATTGTCTTCTTCCTAAATGTTTCGTTAGCATGTTGCTAATGTACTGTTAAATGTGGTTAAAGTTACCATCGTTCTTACTGTATTCACGGAGACGAGAGCCGTTGCTATTTTCATTATAAACACTTGCAGTCTGTATAATTCATAAACAACTTCATTCTTTATAAATCTCTCCAACAGTGTGTAATGTTAGCTTTAGCCACAGAGCATAGCCAAAACTCTAGAGAATCAAATGTGAACATCAAATAATACTTTACTCACATGATTCGATGTATGCACACAGCATGCATGACGAACATCTTGTAAAGATCCATTTGAGGTTATATTAACTGTGTAAACTTTGTAAATGCGCTGTAATATAATCGAGGCTCGTGTGGCAGGAAGCACCGCGATTAAAGGGGGCGGCTGAAAAATCGGTGCATAGTTAATGATGCCCCCAAAATAGGCAGTTAAAAAAAATTAATTTAAAAAAATCTATGGGTTTTTGAGCTGAAACTTTACAGACACATTCAGGAGACCCTTATATTACATCTTGTGAAAAAGCATCGAGGGCACCTTTAAGAATCCTCAATGGCGAATACATGACTAGGAAAAATATTCTGCAGGTGTATTTGAAATGTTTAACTCATCATCTTGTAAGAATGTCATTTCAGTTCTACTTTCTGAGTATGAATTGTCATATGCAGTAAAAGACAAATACTCAAGCAATGTAAAAGGTTTTGCCACTAACTAAACTGGACTGACTTCTCTTCTGTATGAATTCAGTCTCTTCAGACCTTACTGTACATGATTTATGCTTCTACAACTTTTGACCTCCTAACTGAACTCTTTTCCACAAACCGATCATAGAAATAAAACAGTATAATAAAAATGGTAACACTTTACAATGAGGTCTCATTTATTAACATTAATGTATTAACCAACATCAACTAACAATGAGCAATATTTTGCTACAGTATTTTATTAATCTTTATTGTGTTTAATATAAAAAATAGTCATTCATTGTTAGTTCATGATAGTTCACAGTGCATTAACTAATGTTAACAAATGAACCTTACTGTTTGTGCTAATAAGATTAAGAGAAAACTGTTATTCATTTTTTTATGGTAACTTTACAATAAGTGCAACATCACACTCTCTCATATTCAAAGAGCAAATAGACCAAATTTTTCTTTGATACATAGCTTTATTGAGAGATATCTGTTCATCAGGGCCGCTCTCAAAATGCGGGGTATGAAATCGCGTTTGAATGCGCGCTCGCGTTTACTTCACTTTCACGATCGCGCGTAACTCTGTAAATATGGAGCGCGGCGACCGTTATCCAACTGAATTAAATGTTTTTTTTTAATACAAAGCAAAACTACAGGAGAGGCGTAATGTACGAAGCGGTGGCATATTCTTTCCTAATCATCCTAACACTCTGTCATGGCAACATCACGAGACTACTTTTCGCCCCCGACGAGAAATCTCGCCACATATTAGTCTCGCGAGATCTCGTGCCACGAGATCTCGTCACACCCTATATATATATAATATACACACATATATACCAGGAGGTGAAAGAATAAGAGGAGAGGGTAGATAAAAATCGCCCTTATGTAGCTGGGGAATCGATTACAAACGCAACAGTGTTTACAATCGATCAACCATCTCACTCTCACTTCTTCCTCCTCCCGTCTGTCTGGGCTCAGATACAAATCTGAAAGGCTAGGGGTTTTTCCATGCCCTCCCGATCTCAAACGCGGAGATCAGAAAGGAATGGAAAGTTATGGGAGCTGCAACATTCATAGACAGAAAGGAACCGCTCGTGGCCCCTTTCTTAACACGCTCTCACGGCAGCTACAGCCCGCCGAAAAGCTGCTGGATGTGATGATGTCAAATGTGAACGTCATCGTCATCCAACAATACATCCTCGTCAGCCCTGGGGAAGTTGAGAGAGAATACAACTTTCTCTCTCAAACTTCCAAATGAGCTCACCTGCGAGCCCTATGATTGCAGCCACCATTATGCCTCAGCACAAACGGGGCCAGAAACACCAGGCACAGATGCGGACACCTCTTCCCTCAAGAAGAGTGCCAAATGAGAACAGAGCATCCCGATAGGGAGACGCTCACAGTAAACAATAGACAAACACATAGACAGCGCCCTCAAGCACTGTCTATGCACACTCCTCTCCAGACAGAAAACGCCCAGAAATGTGTATATCAAGTGTCAAACCCTGGGACATGGATGAACACACTCTCTTGAACATTTGTAAGGCATATATAGAATCCCTTACTGGAGTCGACATAGTCGCGATCAGACAGAACAGACCCGAAAGACGAAGAGAAACTGACTGTTTCTCCAGCCACTCCTTTATACTTACGGGTTGCGCCATATTACGTCATAGGCTGTCGCTGGCCAATAGGGATTGGAGTTGTTGGATAGTTGGCTTTTAGACATCGGGTCACGTGTGACGTTCCCCATTGTGTATTCAAACACAGAGCGAGTTCCCTTTCAAAAGGGAACTTATGCGTTTTAAAACAAAAACGCAGTAGCGTAAATGGGGCCTTAGACACAATATTGGCAATATTGACTGTTTTCGCTCTACTTTTCAAATTAAAATAGCTCTAAAGCAGAACAGTTTCGCTTTTCTAAGCAACACACAGCAATGTTACATTCCTAAATTAATTAGTGTTGTATTAGTGTTGTGTCGATTAGTTCCACACATCCTGTCTCTGTAAACTGGCATGTCAATCTTGTCACAGTTTACATCCTCTAACATCCTCATTTAATTTAATTTCGTACCGTATCAGAAAGAAATGCAGTAGAACAGTGATCTGCCAGTCACAGGTCAATCATGCAGAGACTCTCCTTGTATTCATTTATAACAATGCATTTAAAAGTTAATGGTTAAGTGATCTTTATAAACATTCACATAATATATTCACAACAAAATATTACACTGTTAACATTAAATAAATATTTTTAACAGGTTAAATGTTGATTATTAGTCACTCAAACCCCTTTATCTAAACCTCTTAACTGTCAGTTGTGCACATCCACCATGTTTTGTAGTTTTTTTAAACACTTTTTTACTCATGTTTGTATTTCTGAACTGAATCCTCCTCCAAAGTGCAATGGGTTGTGGGCAAAATTAGCTGTTATAGTGTGCATGGATCCACACTCGAAAATCTACATGAAATAGTAGACCATACTGGGACTTTTGGCATACTCTTTTATTTCAATCTCACATACTTTTTAGGATTGAAAGTATGGACATTGCAACACAGGGCGTCACTTGCTTCATTCCTGAATCAGTCATCCATTTTAAAGGTCCTTTGGCATGAAAATTTCACTTTATGAGGTTTTTTAACATTAATATGAGTTCCCCTAGCCTGCATGTGGTCCCCCAGTGGCTGGAAAAGGCGATGGGTGTAAACCGAGCCCTGGGTATTTTGCTTCGCGTTTGAGAAAATGAAAGTTCATACGGCCCAATCTGGAATCTTCCCTATATGTCGTCATAAGGGGAAAGGTTACCTCCCCTTTCTCTGCTTTGCCCGCCCATGAGAAAATGAGTTACTACCATGCTAGGCGAGCACAATATTTTTTTTTCCTCGAGACACATCATGTCTTGTAAACGAGCGAATCATGGCAGTTGCTCAGTGTTTGGATGTACAAATGAACACCAAAGTATTTTGTTAGTTCTTTCATCCGAGCCTATGAAGAAACAGTGGGTTAACCCTCTGGAGTCTGAGGCTGATTTGGGGCTTGGAGAAGTTTTTGACATGCCCTGACATTTGTGCTTTTTTCAGTTGTTCATAAACATATAAATGACAAAAGTGTCATTACACTGTATTCAGCACAAACTAGGCTACAATAATATGTGAGGAACATGTATGCACATGTTTGTATTTTTGAAGGAATAACGTTTATGCGTGGTTATTGAAAAAACAAAAAACTTAGGTCACTGAAATAAGGCCAAAAAAAGTATATTAAATCTGTGTTCACAAGACTTCTGGTTATTGGAGGTTGTAGACTAGAGTTTTTGCTTCAGAATTATGTAAAAATTATGCTGACTACTCTTTCATATAAAACAATAGAGAGATTTAAATTTTGTAAGACACTTTTGTCAAGAAACACAGTATGCGTGGAGGCGTGAATCTGCATGAATAATGGGTCATTTACACCTGAGAAGACAAAAGAATTGCATAATAATGACCTGAAATGACTTGCATATTAATGAGGCCTTTCAGTCAGGTAGGCTGTGAAAAAAACCCTCTGTAATAATGTCTCAGCTCATCATAAACAGCAATACTGTGAAATATTATTAAATTTAAAATAATTGTATTCTATTATATTCTTTAAATATAATTTATTTCTGTGATGCAAAGTGTCTGAACAATTATGTTACCTCTGTGGCATTTATATAGGCTTTTAGCTTAAAAGCATGCACATTTGGAGAAATATTGATGGATTCTTATATATTATGTCAATTTTCTATACTGAGAAGTAATATTTATGTCATACTATGAGTGCTGGATACTGGTTTTTAATTCATACTTGCAGCTGGAGGGCGCTCTCTGTGCACATTTAGTCCACAAATTATTCTAAAGAAGAGGGACATTTCAGGAATGGTTTTTTTTTCATACTTGCAGCCGGAGGGCGCTCTCTGTACACCTTTAGGCCACAATTCATAAAGAAGAAAAGGAACTAGGAACTAACGGCATGTCTTCTAGAGATCGCTAACCATGGCTTTACCATCCAAATAAAACACTTTTCAAGACAATAAATACACGATTGAGACGATGTATGCCTGTATTGCCTCTGAATTTGCGTCTGAATAGCGCTGGCTCCGTGGGCATGGCTGCATTAGCGGGAATGAGCTGAATCACAGACTTCTGACATGGCTCTCTTTTCATACAGATTACATAAACATAGATGTTTGTTTTTGATTTGACTTACACGATTTAAAACCTGACATTTCAACGTTTCTTTAGACATAAGTGTCATTTTTTTTGTCATTAGTATTCATAAGTTACAGTTCATTTTCTGAGAACTATCAGATTGGACTTCGTTCAGAGGGAGAGGAGAGATCACGCATCATGTTAGTTTTCTTTATTTTACAAAAAGCACAACATTGTGTTTTTACTCTGAGTGTACACAAATAAAAGAAGACATTCTATAGTTTCAATTGATATATTACTTATGTCTCTATGACAAGAAATGACGGAGTATTTTAAGTCTGTTTTGCTGCAATGTGAAAAAAAATCCTGCAAAACGCGCCAGCGCGTTTTCAGACCTCAGGGAGTTAATTTTATTTTCTCTGGTAATACGTCGATACAACTTCCCATAGTTTTGTATGTCTGCGCCACACATTTCACCGACGACTGTTTCCTCAACGTGGGCCAATACAGCCCAGTTACTGACACTAATGTAAAGGTAAACAGCATCATGTATGTGTGTGTGAATACACACACTGTAACACGAGTGTTGTACATTTCTTTGTTGTTTGAAACTATTCTGCTGTTATGGCGCACGTGATATCCACATTTCCAGATTGCAGAGCTTGATGTAATTGTAAAAAGATTGTAAAAACTTTTAAGATTTATGAAATATAAAATATGTAAACAGATAAATGTTGTTGGCATGGTAGCACATTTTCCACAACGGCACCTATCCGAAAAGGTATTTGTAATAATGGCAGAGGACTAATTTAGTTGTGCTGGTTAGTGTCTATAGCTGATAATTATATAATATATACACGATAGCAAATCAGAGCAACATGAAGAGCCAACAATGTAGGCTAGCATTAGTTACATGATAATAACTGTAACAGCATACATAAACCAACTAAAGTACCGTATCCTAACACAATGTTTTAAACTAACCATTCAGAGATGTCCTGCTGTAGCCGCTGAGTTGCAACTTCTTCATCCGCATCAGATTCTGGGTCAAACTGAAAAGCTTGAACGACTTCACTGTCAACATTAGCGCATGGTACAGTGGCCGCAAGCTGGTTAAAGCCACACCCACCCTACACCTTGCCCCGCCTCTCTCCTCCTCATTAGCATTTAAAGCTACAGACCCAGAAACGACACGTCCTGAGGAAAGCTCATTGTGGGACTGGCTTGTAGTGGCTGAAATTCTGCACCAAGGCTGAATTTCGGGAAAAAGACTTCAGATACAGTACTAGGGACCACTTAGGCCTATATAAAAGCATCCAAAAAGTAGCATGTCATGGGACCTTTAAACATTTCGGTTGAATGGGTGATTTGGTCACTCAATAATTAAGAACTGCTGCCATCTAGTGGAGGTATTAGTTTCCCATTTAAAAGTAGCCCTATGAAATGATTTTCTTTTTTCAACATTTCATATTTCTGTATTTACTTAAAACATTACATATAAATACTCTGCATAATATTTATGCAGTTGTAATAGCAGTGTTAATGTCACTTCAAGTACAGATTCTGTGCCACTAAAATGTTTTGGTTTTTTTTTGTTGTTTTTTTTACACTTATTTAATTTGATTGGTCATAGCCCTATAATGTCTTATTACTCTGAATTTACAAAGTATTATAATATAAAAATTCTGTTTTCTATTGTATTGGAAATGGGCTATTAAATAATTGTTTCATATTCAAAATTAAATGCATTTTACAAACTTACAGAATCTAAGTAATTAATTTCAAATTGTTAACTTTTTTTCAGAATCAGAACCATGCTGCCCTTACTGGTGCCCATAGCCAAACATCTACAACTGCAAGCTGCAACCCACCATTGACAGTCTCTTTGAGAAGGCCAAGAAGAATGAAGCAACATCCAAGGAAGCAGTTGTTCTAAACAGAGCAGTGGCCAAGTTCATTTGTCTTGACCAAAAACCAGTATATACAGTAGAAAGGTTTGGATTCAAGAAACTAGTAAAGAAACTCAATAGCAATTCTGAACTGCCCACCAGAAACTTTTTCATGAATACTACAATGTTATTACAATGGAAGCACTGAAAAATATTCTTGGACCTCTAAGTGAATTTAGTGATGCAGCATCCCACAATATCCTTAGTCCTGCCCCAGAAAAATCAATTTCATGATTTCATTGCGTACATGGCACATTGAATTAGTTGCTTCATTGCAATTGTATGACTGTTCTTAAGTGTTTCAAAGGGCTGAACAGAGTAAGAAATGTTAAATAGAAAAACAGAATATAACCAAATAAAACACAGACAATAAAACAAAACTAAAATTAGATTAAAACACCTGGGAGCTGGAATTGAGCAAGAGACGATTGAGGAAGGCCCAAGTACACTGAATTACATGAAGTGTGATGAGACGTTGAAAAGAACTCAAATCTGTACTGTCACTCATCTGTGAAGAAACACACAAAAAAACGCGCATAGAGAAAGTCGCTTCAGACAGCGCACCAGCACCGCATTGAGTTCTCTTTCGTGCTTGAACAGACAAAAACACAAAATTATGCCAAAATGCCTGTTTTGTATCCTGGTAAGGAGAATCTTAAATGAGTTAAAAAGTGTTAAATGAACATAAACCATAGTGAGAAAATAGGAGGATGTGTGTCAGATCTATGTCATGTGCAACAGGTCTTAAAGTGACAGTAGCCTAATAAACTTTCTGCTCTCATTAATGTTGATCAAAGAACAGAGAAATCACTCACTGCTCTTGACTGATTCACTTTTATTGCTTTAAAAAGGATCATATATAAGTTCACTTAAATTAAAAGTTGTAGTGTTTTTTAAACCTTTTTTTTTTTTTAAGTTTTTATTTTAAACATAATCTTGTTAACATTAGGTCTGTTTATGTGCCGGTTGTGATGATGCAACCGCCAGTAATAAGAACTGTTAAGATATGGTCTGATTCAGTCTATGAAGCATTAATGGATTGTTTTGAAACTGATTGGGGAGGTTCTGTGCAAATCACATGAGGACATTGATATTTAACTGAGTGTATCACAGATTATATAATTTGAATAACACAGTACCTACTAAAAGATCAAATGTTATTCAAACAACAAGCCATGGGTTACCCCTGAGTTAAAAGTATAAATTATTATTAAACAATAAAAACAGGGGTTTCTTTCTAAGGGGTGATGAGGAAGGACAAAAGAGAGTACAGATGTTATTAAAAGTAAAAGTTAGAGAGGGAAAAGTGAGTTATAAGTTAAAAATGGAACAAAAATTACAACAAAAGAATGAGTCACAACACAGTTAATGAAGGTATTAAACCATTTAAAGCCAGTATGGTGTGCTGCTGATGATAAACTACAGTTTATTTTTTAGGTTTTTTAGGTGTTGGGGTAGATGCACTTATCTATCTCTTGCTTAAATCATAAAGTCGGACAGCACAGTAAGGATTACGTTCTTTGACTTCTTTAGTCCATTTAATCCTATCCAGGCTTCACTACTACAAAGTAAGATGGAAAATGCTGGAGTATTAATCTGAATACTGTCATCTCGATATTTTATGATGATTCAGCAATTATTGGCTGTATAACAGACCATGATGACAGTGAATATATAAAGCTATAAAAGAGTTTAGTGGACTGTTGTGAGATAAACAGTATCAGTCTAAATGCTAGTAGGACAAAGGAAATTGTGGTTGATTTTAGCAGATTTCCTCAGCAAGTGGTACCAGTAAATACATGAGAGTCAGAAATTGAGATTATAACAACTTGTAAGTATCTGGGTGTATATTTGAACAACAAGCTTGACTGGTCTGACAATACTATACAGTCTATAAAAAGGGTCAAAGTTGTATTCATTTGTTAAGGCGACTTTAATTAATAAAGATTAATAAAGTTTATCAGTATTAAATGTTAAAAATAATAGCTTTCAATTATACTGTAATGTTGAATGGCTATAATTAGCGGCTAAATTGAGGAAAACATTTATAGTGCTTTGGGTAGGTGTTCCTTTGGGTAGGGGTGTGTTTGTTTGGGTATCGATTTCAAATATCAACAGTGTTTTCATGCTTACTATACTTTAAAAGGCCTCCTTACATATACATAGACAAGTCATAACTTCAAAACCCTAAATGAATCCTGAAATCATGATCAACCTTTACTTTGACAGAATAGACTGATGTTTGTACTTCTCTAATCTTTAATGTTGTCTGCTAGAAGAGACAGAGGACTGAGACAACACACATGCACAAACACACATAACATATTCAGGTACATTTAATAAGTAAAACATGAATGAACAAGCATATCATACAATCAAACAAACAAAAAAGCCAATACATAATGATATTATATTCCATTAAATGATTAGTTCACTTCAGAATTAAAATTCCTTATAATTTACTTACTGCCATGTCACTGAAATGGTTGTCTTTCTTTCTTCAGTCGAAAATAAATAAATGTTTTTGAGGAAAACATTCCAGGATTATTTTCCATATAGTGGACTTTACTAGGGTTCAAATTGAAGATCCAAATTAGTTTCAGTGCAGCTTCAAAGGGCTCTACACAAACCCAGACGAAGAATAAGAGTCTTAGCTAGCAAAACGATCAGTCATTTTCTAAAAAAAAAATAATGTAAATACATTTTAACTACAAAAGCTCATCTTGCACTGCTCTGCATGTTTGAAAGGTCACACATGACATAGACAGAAGTACTGCGGTAGGGGCGAAAAAACTCATATTATTTACTTCTCCTACTTCAAATCATCACTACTTTTTGTAAAGGCCGTTTGGCTTATCTTTGCATGTTCACTTTGTAGACACTGGATCTGTACTTTCACCTACGTCACAAATGACCTTTCCAATGTAATTATGTACTGTGTGGCGCTTCGCTGAGCTAGGCAAGATAAGCATTTGTGGTTAAAAATTATTATATATATATTATATATATATATATAATATGTATATATATATATATATTATATATTATTATTTAGTTTTTTTTGTTATTATATTTTTATTTTTTTAATGACTGATTGTTTCTCTAGATAAGATCTTATTCCTCTGGGATCATGTAGAGCCCTTTGAAGCTGCACTGAAACTGTAATTTTGACCTTCAACCCATTGATCCTTTTTGAGGTCCACTATATGGAGAATAATCCTGGAACGTTTTCCTCAAAAACCATAATTTCTTTTCAACTGATTAAAGAAAGACATGAACATCTTGAATGACATGGGGGTGATTCAATTATAAGGAAATTTGAATTCTGAAATGAACCAATCCTTTAACATCCATCTCATATAAAAAGTCATATTAAAATGTTCTTCTCACAGATCCAAAAATAAGCATCATCACATGGGTAATCGGCCCAAAATGATGAATGAACTAGAGCACAGTTTTCTTCTCTTTTTCCATTGGGCTCATTAGCTCCCCAATACCTACAACAACAGATCGACATTAGATGTTCAGTACTGCTTTGTGTGTGAAGTTCAACCCATTGTGAGAGTCATTTATTAGATATTAATCAGTTCAATTCAGCGACATCTCACCAAAGGTCGGTGTGCTGCCGTCAACCCATTTCCACGAGCCCTCTTCATCAATGTCAGTCAGACCAATCCAGAATAAAGAATGACGATCAATGATCTTCTGAACAAAATCCTGACAAGATAAATCAATAACATATATTATAATAAACGACAATAACAATTCAGCTGACATTATATCACCTACTACCAGGATTTGTTTCACTCACATGCTCCTCTTTGTTGTTTATGATGATCAGATCTGCTCCTCTCTCCGTACAGTAAACTTCTGCTCTCATTCCAGCTTTTTTCTCAAGGAAATGTAGTAAAAACTGGAGTGACCGTAAATCCATCCATCTTTAGCACAACCAGTTCATTTATTAGCTCTCTCATCTACACTAAACTATACAAATAGTAGTAAATGATACATACTGTTCTCTTAAAAAAATCTTGTCTGCATGCGTTCTTTCTCTAATCAGGTCATTATTCTTCGACAATAATGCACCTCTCTCATTTATGAGGTGGTGTGTCAGATTGTAGCTGGCGTTTCTCTTCTGTGAGAATGATAATCTCTGAAAGCTGTTGTGTCTTTCTTGTGAGATTGATAATCTCTGAACCTGTTGTGTCTTTTCTTCTGTGAGATTGATGATCTTGGTTTGAAGCTGTTGTGTATTGTGTGTGTTTGTGCTCTTTGTAATGATGTGGACACCCAGCACTATGAGCGCAGTCAGCAGAACAACACACAGCAGCACCGAACACACTGTAGTGCTCTGTAATTTTCTGATCCTCACAGAATCCCTACTGACCACACAGACAACATAAATGTTACTTCTAATATGGCTAATGTTTGTTATATAATGAAATGAGTCTCAGTACCTGAGCTTCCAGATGTTTGGTGTGTGTGGAGATCTGTCTTCCTGTCCTGATATCATGACTGTTAGGTTCTCATTGGCATAGATATTCTCCTCTTCATTTTCTCTGTCCATGTTTGAGTTGATACAATTATGCATAGACATCTTCAGTCTGTTGGAGTTGAACGTGCTTCTGTTGGAAGTGTTGCTTCATGCTTTTGAGCACTAATTTTAAAGGCATCACTGTAGTCAAGAAAATGTGACATAAAAAGTGTCATTGTGTGTTTTTTTTGTTTGTTTGTTTTTTTTTGCTGATTTCAGATGAAAAACTTTTTTTCCTTTTCTTACTCTATGTTTAGTCATTTCTTGTGGTTCATTGTGAAACACACTAAAGTTACTCATTGGTTTCCTCTGTCCAAAACCATTTAAAGAATGTTAATTTGTTGGAGGAAAGTAAAATAAACAGCGAACTGTATATCTAGATCTCCATATAACTCATTTTGATATTTATATTGTATTTACATGTTTCAAAGAAATGTTATTTTGCTTGCTATTAATAACTGTTTGTTCATGTTAGCTCAGCTTTTGATTTTAATGTGTTATTAAATGCTGAAATTAACATTAACTAAGATGCTTAAAGGGTCATGAAACCCCAGAACACATTATTTGAGCTGTGAACAGATATGTATAGGCTGCACATCATTGAAAACACTAAAGGTACTCATTAATTTTTAATTATAATTTGAAATTAGTTATTTTTTTGCATTTTTCAGAGCGATTTCTGTCTTCCGGTTTGAAAAGCAAAGTCAGACCAACATCACAAAATCTGACGTCATCATGTACCACCGACAAGGTCCGGAGTGCTGGTTGGCTCCAAGTATGGGCTGGTCGAACATGCTGACGTCAACTGTTTCTGTATTTATTCATGACAAAAAGCTCATTTAATCCAATCACTGTGCTGTAGTATGCATAAGATTATAATTGCGGTATTATGCATGAGGAAATCAATTCTCTCGTCTCTTGTCATTCAGAGACATATCGTTGGTGTTTGTGCACCTCAGTACTACAACACAAAAATACATTTTCCTGCGACGCGTCCAGAGTAGAAGTTTGGGTGCATGTGGATTGTTTTGCTGTAATCTACCAGCACAAATAGAAAATATGTTCGCATGAGATCGCATTACAGCAGAGAATTCAAATGTCACAAAAGTTCGGCTTATTCACCTCTGCCTGCTCTGCATTGAAACACTCGAGCCGTATGTATGTTTCCCCCAGTAGAGCAGCACATGAGCATTTTCTTTTTTGCCCATGATGCGGTCAGAACTGGAGTTTGAATACGAACACATGAAAAGTATGATAGTTATGATACACGCGCAGCGCGCATATGATCGGTTTCAGCGCGGAGCTCTGCTTTGTGTTTAACAACACTAGCCACGTGGATCCTAGCTCATACAGAATAAAGTATCTGTGTTTAAAGTTTTTATAGACATATTTCACACATTCTCCTGCACGAAACATGAACCAGCACGGTGTATGCACACATATTTCATCAAGTCTTCTTCAAATGAAATATATACGTGCAAACTGGACACTGATACGTGTATCTGAACGCGATGACACGATTATTCTGATAATACTTTTATCTTGAGACTGTAGTGCTCGTAAACGCAATTAGCCCTATTAAATATTTTTTCGCATTTCTCCCTTGTGCTTGGGAGTTTGTTGTCATTTTCTCCATGCTCATATATTAATATTCATTATTCTGTATAATGAGTGTGTTCTATGTCTGTGCTTCATTTTGTTCTTCTTTGTGCTTCATTGGTTGTTCTCTTCCCTCTTCTCCCCCTCTACACTCCCACTTTTCTAGAGCTTTACACGCCCATTTTTACAGACTTTTTCCAGCTCAGAGGTGAACGACCAGGCTAAAACAGGGGGGGTTAATGTCACAGAGTCACAGCCAGCAGCCTGCACCTGCACCTCATCACCAGACACACTTAAAAGACATTCAATCCCCACATCTGGGCTGTGTCCAAAATCGCCCCCTATACCCTTAAATAGGCCACTATTTGAGAGGACAGCCATTTTTAGTGGTGTCCGAAACCATAGTGGACAATACTGAGTGCACTCATTCAATCCCACAATGCATCGCAATAAACCGATGTACATTCAACGGCATTCAACGGCTTGTTCGAGATGCATCAGCGCTGTGCAGACTGATCAGCGTATGGCATCAAAGTACAGCAAGAGCGATTCGAAAGCATAAGGAGTCACATGCTCTCTAATCGCTCATGCGGTACTTTGATGTCATATGCTGATCAGTCTGCAGAGCACTGATACATCTTGAACAAGCCCCCATACTCCATTCACTATTCCCTACATTAGTCCACTTGAAAGAGTGAAATGAGTGAATTCGGACAGAGTGCACCTGATGTGATGCTATTTTGTCTTTGTGTTTTGCTTGTTGGTTAAATAAATAAAATAAGAATTCTGACTGTATGGTTGTGATTGCTTTATGTAATGCACCTGCACGAGGATTTTATTAACAAAATTCAGGAGGAGCAGGTGCAGATAATTAGACTAATCACAGGTGGAAAGCATTCAGCTAATCAACCAACGGAAGTATATATACTGCAGACTTACCTCTGTTCGATTGACAGTTTATCAGCATTTCGGGTCGCCCTTCTGCTATCATGTCACAAGTCAACGTCTCTCCATCCAACGACGAAGCCAACTTCCCAGAGGATCCTACGCCTCCACCTACCGGCCCCTCGACAATTCCTCCTCCGCCTGACACCGCACCCGAACCCCAGGCTTCCAGGCGCAGCCGACCACCTGCCCATGCAGCTACACGCTCGCCTAGACGCCGAGCTCAGCCCTCACCTCCACCGGCGAGACCTCAATATACCTCCCCGGTGTCCTCCTATCGTTCAGCCGTCCCAACGATTCCCACCTATTGGGAAGTGGACAGTAGTAGAATTGAGGCAAGCGCTGTTAAATTCGCATGTACAGTTCTCGCGGAAACTGAACAAAGCGGAACTGTATGATCTATACGTCAATTTACAGTCAGCCTACCTCTCTCCGAAGTTGACTCCAGCTCCCAAGACGGCCAACAGGCAGAGCAAAGCCCACAAAGTCCAACGTTCGCCTCGCTCAACTCCTCCATCCTCCCATACAAGATCTGGCTCAACTCAGTCATCGGGCCGCAGCAACAGGCCTTCGGCGAGCCTGGACCTCTACTCGGCTTCTCTCACCGCAACACCGTATGCGGCCAGGCAAACAGGCCTCCCCTCAGTCTCTCAGCCTTTTCTCGCCGTCCATAACCCTCCCTCTTATCAGTGGCCTCCAGCTCCCTTCACAGACACTAATGCGAGGATGCTGGCAACTCAGGCTCAAACCTTTCATCAGTTCCCTCCGAACATCTCTAACCCTGCATGGAGACAGCATGGAGATGTTTCAAAGCTTTCCATTTCGCATACAACTTGCAGTTCCCTGATTTTTCTCTCCTTTCAGTAACCTCATTCATCTCCTATCTCAACAGCGTTAAGGGCCTCCAAGTCGGGTCCATCCAAGGATATCTGAGTGGTGTCCAATTTTTCCACAAACTGATTTATGGCACCCCCACCGCAGAAATAAACAACTCGCAAACCTCTCTCCTAATCAAAGGGATCCAACGATCCCAGCCCTCCCGTCCTGACTCCAGACAACCTATAACGCTGGACATCCTCACCAAATGTATCCATACCCTTCGCACAAGTTATCAGCCCCTTAATACCACCCGCACCCTCGATGCCATGTTCATTCTCGCCTTTTTTGGCTTTTTCAGATGCTCCGAAATCGCAATCATCTCAAAGTTCGATCCGAAAGTTCACCCCACCATTTCAGACCTTTCAGTAATCGACAGCGAAACAATCTCCTACCTGATTAAGCAAAGCAAAACAGACCAAGCTAAAAAAGGCCATTATATATACATTTTCAATCTCTCGTCTCCAATCCAACCGTACCAAACCGTCTTAGCATATCTCAAGTTCAGAAATGCCCAGGCTAAATCTCCTCTTGAACCTCTTTTCATCGATGCTTCCATTAAACCTGCTACATGCTTCTGGTTTCAAAAACACCTCAAATCAGTTCTCCAGCAATCCGGCATCTCAGCGCAAATTTTTTCCAGTCATTCATTCCGCATTGGGATAGCAACATCAGCAGCCCAAAAAGGCCTCTCCCAGCAGCAGATTCTAACTCTAGGAAGATGGTCTTCAGATGCTTTCCAAAGCTACATCAGGACCAACCATTTCCATATCAAAAAAGCCCACCAAACCCTTATCGGTCGATAACCTCATTTAAAAAAACAAACAAAACAAACAGCCGATGTTGCGAGTCTTGATCTCCCATCGGATGCCGCAAGAGCCCTCCTGCTAAGTTTCCAACTTTTCCCTTCCTCTGTCTGGCGAGGCTTACCCGTCTGATGCTGTGAGTATTGATCTCCCATCGGTCGCAGCGAGAGCCCGCCCGGTCAGCTTTCATCCTTTTATCCTTTCTCTGACGGGCAAGGCTTACCCATCTGACACAGGAGTCTTGATCTCCCGTCCGATGCAGCGAGAGCCCTCCCGATCAGCTTCCTTGTCGATATTCTTCTTCTACTGGCGAGGCTTACCCGTCTGTCGCCACGAGCGCTGGTCTCCTGGAGCCTTGGTCTCCATTCGGATGCAGCGAGAGCCTCCTGGTCGATCTTTAATGCTTTCCTTCTGCCTGTCTGCTAGCAAGGCTTACCCGTCCGATGTTATGAGCATTGGTCTCCTGGAACCTTGGTCTCCCATCGAACGCCAAGAGAGACTCCCGGTCAGTGCTCATTCTCTCTTCGTCCGGCGAGGCTTACCCATCCGAGGCCCTGAGTATTGGTCTTCTGGAGCATTGGTCTCCTGTCGGACGCCACGAGGGCCTCCCGAGCGAACCTCTGCACTTTATTTTCCACCTGACTGCTAGCGAAGCTTACCCGACATGAGCATTGGTCTCCTGGAGCCTTGGTCTCCCATCAGACGCTGCGAGAGCTCTCCTGGCCAGGCAATCTTAATTCCGTCCACCTCACTATCGACCAGCATTTTTCGATTGGTCAGTCGTTCCGAACCTTCGGTCGGTAGGGCTCAACCGTTCGACGCCGTGAGCCTTGGTCTCCCGTCGGACGTAACCAGAGCCCTCCCGATCGGGCGCTCCAAATCACACGCTCCTTCGAATTATAGTACAAGTGAGAGAACAACAAATTATTTTCTTACAGCCGACAACTGGTAAGTCATCAAGCTTACGCCTGTTTCACACCACAAGAGTCAGCGTGAACTGCAGCTGCAGAGACGCACGAGTATTCACACTGGAAGCGTTTGTACAGTGTAGCGATTTCGTACAGTTATTAATTAATTTATGAGTTAGATATATGAATATAATAAAGCTTTATGATTTATTATTATGCATATATCGACCCAAGGGGGAATTAAACATATATTGTGAAATAATTAAATGAATTATAATCAATTACATATATGATTAGTTCTGGTTTAATAATTATTTAGAGAAACCGTCGGTTTGTCCAGCAAAGCTTTAGCTCCTCACAGAATTATCGAAAGGAAGATTTTTCTCTGGCCACGAGAAAAACTTCCTCTACTAGCACCCAAACGTAAAGCAAGGATGTAGGATCGAAACGTTAAAGTGACCTGGTTTTTGTTGAAGGAGCAAAAGAACAATCGAGCATGAATAATGTGTTTAATATATGCAAACTACGACTACAGAGGTTATACGGCTATACACAGAATATACACATATATACAAAAGTGAAAGTAGAGAAAAGGAAAGAGAGAAGGCAAGCAGCAAAACTTACAAACAGTCCTTGAGGCCAGCACGGAAATCAGTTTCATTATCTAAGATTGAGAAACGGTAGTACTTGCATTAGTTTTGCGTGTCGAGTTTCAGTTTAACGCTGGTGCAGTTCGTTGGCTTCTTCCGTTCCGCGGGAAGGTTTGAACTGAGGACTTGAAAGTTAGTCTCGCCAGAAGATGGTGGTCCCGAGAGATGAGCGCGATGGCAGCGTGGTCGCCGTGACATCCTTTGTCTTGTCTTGTAACTTAATTTGCATAATTTATGAAGGTTGGATCAGAGTACATTTTTCTTTGAAGTACCATTAAAAATAGCACAATGCATTTTACAGGGATGTGAGATGCATTATCGACTAAGGCGTGAGGAGAGCTTTACATAGACACCAAGCTTGTTATGTAAGAAAAGCATATAAAAGAAGTTATGGTTTACAGACAAATTTATCATTAGAAATGACACTAACACACTTACAATTATATAAACTAAGCCTAAACACTAGGAAACGTACATGCACTTGACATACATGACAGGTACATTTTGGCATAATTATATTTTACACATAGTCTTCAATGCATGTTTGTGCATCTTTGTGTGTGTGTGTGTGTGTGTGTGTGTGTGTGTGTGTGTGTGTGTGTGTGTGTGTGGTGTGTGTGGTTTGTGTTGGAATGTGATCTGGCACTTAGTCCACATGAGGGGCCCTTTGATGTCCCAAGAGTTAGGAAATGGGCCCTCTGTTTTACCTCGGAGGGTAACAAAAATGTCAGAGTTTTTTCTGGACCGGCCGGAGCCGAAGTCAGATTACAACACAGTCCAGCATGCGAGAAGCATCCTGAAGATTCCAGATTTTATTGACTGTCCTGATAAGTGTGCATATGCTACAACAGCGTCACAGTATTTCTGTCCCCAGGACATTGTATGTATAAATATGCATGAAAATGAACTAATTATTATTTAAAAAATAATTAATTATTAAGCAAAATGTCCTGAACATTACTCTAACACAAATTTAAAATATATAATTTAAACATTATTAAAAACTAGTCAGAACACTAAAAAAATTAGCATTTATTACATGTCCCCGCTATATAAGCCTAAACTTTAATTATTAGACTCTAATCATTAAAATCTCTCAGAAATCTTATTATTTTTGCATTGTTGTGTGACTCTATATACAATCTATGTTAAACAAAAATAAATTTCTAGAGAAATCCATAATATATAATAAAATACACATTTTAGTCGTGTCCCCAGGTTTTCACTCAGTCCTGTTACCCTCACACATTACCCCTTTAAAAAAATGGAACATGCCACAAGACACATTTTCAACAGGAAGTTGCATCATCTGGATCTTATGCAGGCCATAAGAAGACCAAAAGTAAGTCCTCTCATTTTAATTTCTGTATATTTGATGAAATTGTAACTGACTGAGAAGGTCCATCTCAACGTACTGTTACCTAAATTATTTCTTTGATGTTATGTTTATTTTAAAAATATTAACTTTAGGTAAGTCACTAGTATTTGCTCAGTGTCCTCATACTATTAGCATGTATGCCATGTGGCCATGTCATGTATTTGATCATTTTTGCTTAAAGACTCATATGAAAAAAAAAATAACAGGAGTGAGTTAAGAGTAAGAGGAGTGAGTAGAGTCCTCTGTTTTGTTGATTTAATTGTGTGAATATTAGTTGATATAATACTATTCACCTGTATCATGAGTTTTACTGTTGAAATTACTTAAATTGTAGATTTTTAGGATTATTTTTACGTGTGAATGCCATATTTGCAGGGAGCCAGTCCACCATGACGTGACTTAATCTTTTTGTATTTCTCTTTCTTATCTTTTGTAGAAGATGGAGAGAACCTATACTATGCAGTTGATAGAAACACACACCCATAGCATGCTGCAAGAGAACCAGTGAAACACACCCACAACCCTCTGTTTTTCCCCCCTTTTTGTCTTTCCTTCCCTCTCTCTCCTTATTCTCTTTCCACCTCCTTCGCTGTGATGTACTACTATCACATAGCACATCCCTTCAACACAGAAATCTCACTCACACATGCATACACGGCCATGTACACACTCTCTTTCTCACACACATATGGACATTAAAGCTTTTTTACATCATCTGACGCGTGCACATGTTTACAAGACAGCAAACTCGGCAAAAAAAGGTGCCATGCAGCCTCTGTGTGAGGTGTGAAATATGTGCTGCTTACGCTCTGCTGACTCGTGCGGTGTGAAACCACGGTGCGTTGTGGGTATTCTCCAGCCGTTGAGCGTGCATTGGTTGTACACTCGTTACTGTGGTGCATTGTGGGATTAAATGAGCACTCGACAACGTTCACTATGGTTTTCGTACACCACTACAAATGGCTGTTCCCTCAAATAGTGCCCTATTTAAGGGTATAGGGGGCAATGAATGGTGCACGCAGTTGAGTCATCCATCCACTTCCTAGTGGCTACATTGTATCAAACAGGTATAAATTTGTTTTAACTTTCTTATTAAATTGTTTAATTAAGGTTTATACATGCTGGTTTTCATGACAGAGCTCAAGATAATTTTTTCATTACTAGTACTGGAGCTGCTAGTTTACACATTTTTAAATGATTATTAAACAGCCAGCCCTCCCGGTGCACAGTGTCTGAATTCACTCACTCTTTTCATTCACTTCTTCAAGTGACTATGTTAGTGAACTAATGTAGGGAAGAGTGAATGAGGGTATAGGGGGCGATTTCGGACACAGCCATAGTGTCGGGACTCATCACACTTACATGGACTCCTTATCTGTGACTCCTGTGATTCCCTCCTTTCGTCTCCTGTCTCCAAATCCGCTCCGGATATCCGTTCCTTCAACAGTGACTGTTGCAAAGTGCTTGTTCATCTGCTTACCTGCCATCTACCATCCCTGTGTTCGTGCCTCTGTGTCAATAAACTTGTGTGTTTAACTTACCCATCTGCCTCCGTCTGTGTCCTGACACTTAATAACAAATGCTTTAGAAGTATTTTTCATTGTCAGTTTGTTAACTAATGAATTAACTAATGAAGCCTTATTGTAAAGTGTGAATGAACAGAATCAGAACATATGCAAACAAAACCTAGGGAATGTTGTAGTAGTCCAGATTAAAATATAAAATTGTTTAGGGCTGTCATCAACTAAAGATTTTCTGGTCGACTAGTAGTCGTTCATTTTAACTCGTGCTGATTCATCATCTCAGCATTAGTGGACACGACTATATGCACATTTCATACAGATTACATAACCTGAGAATATTTGGTTTCCATTTGAATTGGTTCATTTAAAAGTAGGCATTTCACTTTCTATAGATATAATTTTCATGTCTGTGAGGTAAGTTTACATGGAGTTTCGGTTCTTTCTTTTTTGCCATGCTCAAATCCCACCCTGTTTGCTTTCCTTATTTTACAAAAGCACAAGGTTTGTTGTTATTGTGAGTGCACACAAATAAAAGTAGACTCTTCACAGATTCAAAAGATGTATTACTCTTAACCCCTTATTCTCTGAGGGTATTTTCAGAGTTTTTTTCTTTCTGAGTGACACAAAAAAGTAAAGACTCGTAACTCCAAAACTATAGCAACGAGAGTCAAAAGGTTGTTACTTTCTTTTTTTTTTTTTTTTTTATTTAGACATTCTCATGCTGAGAAAAAAAAAGTGGAAAAGGAAAATTTACACATCTTTCTAATTTAAAATGGAATATCTCATGAAGGCAATAAGGTAGCAGGTTTTTGGATGATGTTCCTCTATATGTGCCTATATCTGGACCAAATTTCGTATGATCACATGAAGAAATCAAAAGTTACAGCATTTGGAACAAAGGTAAGCATTTAAAAAAAAAAAGTGACATGCACAAAAATAATGACTCATAACTTCAAATCTCTAGCAAAGAAAGTCAAAAGATTGGTATTGTTTGAAAAAAACCTTTTAAATTTTTAAATTAAAAAAAAATATCAGCAATTTCTCAGCATGAGAATGTCCAAATTTAAAGTAAAAAAATAAAAGTTTGCTCAAGGGAAATTTTACATATAATTCTTAATTGACATGCAATAACTCAGAGGAAATAAGATAGGAGGACAATTCTTGGTGATGTTCCTCTATATGTGAGCTGTATCTGGATCAAATTTTGTGGTGATCGCATGAAGAAATCAAAAGTTACAGCATTTGGAACTAAGGTAACTTTTTTGTTTATCCATTGGTAACTTGTGATCAACGCATAGGATTATGTTAATCTTGTACTCCTTTCATTCGGGAAAATCCACTGTAAGTAATGATGTGCCATTTTCTACAATCTTTGCATATTTCTTGAATGTATAAGCGAGAATTCAATCAATTGTGAGAATCTGCTATAAATAATGATGTCATTTACATATGGGTCTTGCAGGGCTTCACGTATAAAAATTCGCCCAAGTTTAGTCAAAGCCCAAATCAATTATACTCATTGTATTCTACTCCATGAGACCTCTCAAATGACATATAACACATGATTATCTGAGCTGTATGATACTTTTGACACATTGGAGTACACAGTATAAAAAAAATAAATTATTTCATAAATTATTTTTAATTATATTTCAGCAAATAACTCAGCAGTACTTAGGAGTTAATCAAATTGCTACATTCATTGTAAAATTCAGACTCTAAGCTTTCAAATGACACCTATTTTGTGATGATCTAGGAAGGAATTTTGAAAAAATATTATTTAATTTTTTATAGCTAGGTGGCGCCCATGGGCGGTACACTGCGTTTTAGAGTGATGAATTAGCACTATTTTCAACTATGCCGATTTACCTCGGCATAGTTAAATAACAAGAGTTCAGTACATGGAAATGACATACAGTGAGTCTCAAACTCCATTGTTTCCTCCTTCTTACATAAATCTCATTTGTTTAAAAGACGTCGAAATAACAGGCGAATCTCACATAACACCGACTTACGTAACAGTCGGGTGTACGCCCCCAATATTTGCATATGCCAGCCCATGTTCCCAACATTATGAAAGGCATTAGACAAGGGCAGAATGTCTGGATGTGCACAGCTGAATCATCAGACTAGGTAAGCAAGCAAGGACAATAGCAAAAAATGGCAGATGGAGCAATAATAACTGACATGATTCATGATAACATGATACTTTTTAGTGATATTTGTAAATTGTCTTTCTAAATGTGAGCTGAAACTTCACAGACACATTCAGGGGACACCTTAGACTTATATTACATCTTTTTAAAAAAAGTTCTAGGGCACCTTTAAGAATTGAACAAAAATGGGTGGATGCATTAAAAAGCTGAGTTTCCTTTCGAAGGGAATCTGGGCCCAAACAGCTGGGAGGTCCGGGCCTGTCTCGAGCTCAGAGACGGACTCAGAAGTCTAGTGTCGCCACTCGTGCATCTCCTCCACCTCGGAGTAAATCGCAGAAGCAGCGGGACACTAGGAGAAAGAAGCAGGATCTGAGGGAGATGATCTAACATAGACGCCAACAACGCCTGTGATTGATCCCCTTTCTCTCGCAAGGGCGATTGTTTGCCTTTGCTCTTTCTTCTTCCTCTGCCTCCCAGGAGCTTTTTAACGGATGACTATGTGCTCAGGACGCTTTTAACAGTCAGGCTGACGGTTAGGCCCATGATGAATATTTTTCTGAAGGCCCACCTTCTGGCTTGATAGTGAAAAATCTCTTTTAGGCTAAAAAGGAACTTTAGATTTTATCCTTCTTTATGAGTAAAACAAGGAGGGAGGGTCTGTGTAACGCTTCACAATTCAATTTTCAGACCATACAATGCAAATGCAAAAATGAAAAATTGAAACCAGACGTTCATTTTTCCTGTTTTTCGGTTACATCAATGGATATTTGCCATTTTCCCCCCTTTTATCAATTTCATTTTTGCAAAATGATGACTTTAGAAACAATAATTTGAATAAATGAAATCTAACTGATTTTCTATTTTTCCATTTTTTTGTCTTGTAATTTGCACCGTGGGCTGTACCATTAGCAGGGGGTGTGGCCGCGGACTACTATCATCTCATTGATGTAACTGCTTTATTTACAGCATGCATGTTGATGAGTAGTTTAAAAGAATGAACACAAAGGATGACCTTTTCACTCTATCATTTTTATTATTAATATAATAACTGTGCTAAATATAAGGCAGTATCGGACTGGCCATCGCGAGCAGCTGGGAAAAGTGAAGGCACATATTGTCCAGCTTGTTTGTATTTATTTATTCGTTATTACTTTATTTTATTAATATACATTATTGGTCAGGGGGTGCATTTTACTTAGGCTACAGCGCAACCACGAGATCCCAGTTCATTTTCAGTGGGATAGGCAGCAGACGGAGGGCAGATAGAGCAGCGCTTGCCAAGATCCTTCACGTCAATATGAAAGATAAAAATACTACCAAGCGAAAATATATATAAAAAAATTGAGCACAATTTAAAAAATTGTTAGGTTTTAGCTCTCATTTTTTAGCCTAGCCTACAATATTTTATATAGGATAGCGCTGCAAGTCAAGAGCACTAGCCTATTATATGATTTATTTCTGTTCATTATCGAATGTTGGATTCTCGCAGTAATCATTTGGGTACACCACAGGCAACAAATAATAACGAATAACGCCTGTTTCACACTGCAAGCGTGAGCAGCGCGTGAGCGTAACCACACCGTCACTGCAGCTGCAGAGACGCGCGAGTATTCACACTGCAAGCGTTTGTACAGCGTCACAGCAGCGGCTCGAAGCTACATATAAAGTGAGCATTTCTTTACAAAGACAGCTATAAATGTTTTTATAAGTTGGTCATTTATAAACTTGATAGTCTTGAAAGTTTGTTAACATGGAGAGGTGTACAACATACTCATATAAACGTAAATACATAAATAAATAAAAATAAATAAATAAGCAACATTGCTGCACACGAATGAGGTAAGCTTTGTGTTTTACATCATCTGCCGCGTGCACATGCACTGTAAAACATTATAGCCCCATTAAGTTAAATTAACTTACTTCTTGTCTTTAACTCGAATTGACATTATAAGTTTTGGAAATTCAACTTAAGTTTGTAAGTTTTCAAAAATTAAACTTAAAGAAATACATTATGTTGACTACCTGAGTTTTGCCTGGCTTGTTAATGTTCATTTAACTCATGTCTGTAAGTTAAACATTGGGGGATGGGCGATACAGAGCAAATACCGCGAAATACACAGAGAAGTTATCGCCATTTCGAGTTAGAGCGGCTGCCAGCTGGAGTCCTTAGTGAATTCGTGTTGAGAAACACAAAAAAATACGTGGAAGGTGAGTTTTTCTTTTTAATTTGTTGTTTTAAATGAATAACGTTGTGATTTAATTCTTGTAAGCAGCACATTGACCTTGCTCCACCAGTTTAAAGACACCACGGGGTTTTCCCTCACGAGTACACCATTTGTCAGAACACCAAATGCTAAAATAATTTAATATATCGCTTTGGTTCACAACTTATACCGTATTTTAGTTAGTTGGTGTGTGTAGTTACATTCATAACATTCTTTTGAACAAATGTGCGTTTGTCATAGTACCACGCAGCTTGTTTCTGGGCAATCTAACGTTAATTAAGTGGAAATCACACTGTGATGATCTGCTGAGTGAGGATTTATGTCTAGTGTTGAATTTAACACGATTAACAATTGGAAAATACTGTTTTATTTCTCTCTTTCACTCGCTTAATTTGTTTTAGCCACCGCCGCTCCTTCTCTTTATTCACAGCCGGTCTGGCTCAGTCTGGCGCACACTACAAAAACCCAGATTTAGACTTTCTTCTTGGTATTGTCATAGTAAAATCTGATTCAAGTATTAATTTAGTTATATAAAGTGAGAAAGAAAGGAATGAAATGTATTTTTTTTTTTTTTTTTTATTTATTAGGGTTCCCCCTTCCCCCAAATTAAACCGAGTAATATGGCAGTTCCTTCTGGTTTGTCAGTGTTCATTTAACTCGTGTCTGTTAAACATTGGGGGATGGGCGACACCAAATACCGCGAAATGCACAGAAAGGTTATCGCCATTTTAAGTTAGAGCGGCTGCCAGCTGGAGTCCATGAAAGATGTGGAAGGTGAGTTTTTTTTTATTAATTGTAATGATTTATTATTAACATTGCGATTTAATTCGTGTAAGCAGCACATTCCCAGCAAACAAGGGACGTCCCCCGGACGTTTTGAACGTCCGTTAAGGTCCGCAGTAGGTCCGCTTTGTAACGTTCGCTGTCGGACGTTCGGAGGACGTCCGCGTTTGGTCCGCTTTTGAACGTTCGCTGGCGGACGTTCGGAGGACATTCAAGTCTTTGTCCCTCATCTGATATTTCCATAACAACACTTAATAGTAGGTCCATTTGAATTCGGGTCATTCTACAGAAAAGTCCACTTTTGGTATGACAAAATGTCTTAAAATGTATTTCTTTTTCTAATGTTTAAACTTAGACCACATTATTATATTACACATTGACTTTATGAATACAAATTTGACAGCTTTATGATTTTTTATTTTTTTTGTGCATTTAAAGACATCATGTACCATTTTTTGTCACTGACTGCATGTGCTGAAAAATTGAGAAGTAATATTTCATAACTTTTAGAAAAGCCAGAGAAGTAAAGTAACCAGAGTTAAATAATAATGATAATTCAAAAAATAAGGAGATTGTGTGTTGAAATATATATATATATATATATTATATATATATATATATATATATATATATATATATATATATAATATATATATATATATATATATATATATATTTCAATCAGGTTAGTTAAAAGTGTGATTGAATTATGTTAATTTAATTGTGCAACCAAGTACTTGCTATAACAATGAATATATTATGAAATATTTGAAAAACAGTTATAAACAATGCAATCCTTTACATCTTAATTCTTGAGTGTAGCAGAATTCAATTAATGTAGAATTATCAAGTCACATATGACACATTTTATTTAATGTGACAGACAAAAAAACAGTAACACCAGTGACACAATGAATCACCAGTGACTTACACATAGGGCCAAACATCCTTATTCAGTTGAAACCTGATTATTCACCAAAATTAACCCAATTTATCCTTGATAATGGAGTTTATGCAGATTGACATTACTATGGATTTAGTGCAAATAAACCATGGTAAAATATAAAAAAATAAAAATAAATAAATAAAAATGGGTATTTGTTGCTGGTACTACTAACAAAAACTCTGGAACAAAGTTTTCTTAGTAACTACTCAATATTCTGTAAAACATGGCATTTATATGGATCCTTTACTGATTATATTACAAAGATCCAACTAAACTTGTTTATATTCATACTATAATTCTATTGCATTTAAAATGAATAAAGAGATTTGAAAGATTTGACACCTTGTAATTGTTTTTATTAAATAATTTCCCCTACCATTGATGAATTTTAAATGTCAATATAATGTGAGCTTCATAATCTAAATCAGTGTGCATATTCATGCAATAGTGAAAATATCCACCATTATATATATATATTTGCTGATTAAAAATGATGTTTTTTTTCATGCAGAGTCTTTGTATATTCCTGTATTTCTGCATCCACAAGTACTGTGAAATACATATTTTTTTGCATAGAAAATCCACACAAGGAAAAACAAACTTAACTACAAATGGAAATTTTATTATTGCTAAGGGTTCAAAATGTAAAAAAAAAAAAAAAAAAAAAAAAAAAAAAAAAAAAAAAATGCAGAATGACAGCTGCTGAATCAGGCGCAAGCAATGATTTCCAAACAGCAAATGCAGGAGAGGCCAAAATGGATTGAAACGAGTCCAATGCCGAATTGCTGGAAAGGAAAAATGAAAAAGATACAGGTAAGACAAACTTCATGTAAACTTGGGCTATATCACATTCTACACCCATAGTTTTAACTGAAAAATTGTTGGTCAAGCTGCAACACAAGGTCATTCCAACCCCCGTTATATATTATATATATATATATATATATATATATATATATATATATATATATATATTATATATTATATATATATATATATATATATATGTATGTATTATGTATTATGTAAAAATGTAATGTTTTTTTGCAATGGTTGCTTTCACAATGTGGAACTCTATAACGTTTTAAAGTTTTCCTAATGGCAGAAATTTATACATTGGGAATAAAACATGGTTAAGATCACTCACTATTTTCTGTGCATTATTAAGAATCAATGACTCATAAATTAATTGAAGTGATGTGTAGTCTCTTACACCTATAACTTTCATTGCAGTTTTAACAAGATGTGCAAGCTGCGATTTTAATTGGACTGAAAGATTTCAATACCAACCTTGAATCCCATAATTTAATAGACTACCTAAAACTGCTTGATAAAATAGTTGCATAATTCTCTGATTTACACCAAACAACCTAATGCTGGGTACACACTACAAGATATTAGGGCTGATTTTGGACCAAGTTCTCTGTCCGACAATCCTAGGCAATATCCGATTATCTTGATGGTTCTACAGATTATCTTATATTTTCCTGTGGTGTGAGGTGTGTTAAGAGTGACTGAATCTGCTCGGAAGAACGTCGAAAGCGCCGCGATCGTGAATCGTAAATATTTAACATGTTCCTGACAAATCCTGAGGTGTGGGACCAACCCTGAGGACAAACTCCGAAGATTATGATTTAAAACTACATCCAATCAGAAAGCGAGCTGACAAAAGACAGAAACATAAACCCAATCATGGAGGAGTTAAATGGATTGACAGCAGAGATGGAGGATCAGCTAGTCGATTTGTGGCAACAGCACAAGTGTTTATACCATGGGCGGATTGGCAATCGGTCTTTGTCAGGTGACGTAACACTGGTGAAAACCGAAGTGCATTATGGGTGTCGCCGCCATTTGTGAGGTATCCAAACAATCTCTGTATCAGTGCAGAGTTGTTTCTTCTTTGGCTTCTTTTCATTGTAAAAATGGCACACTTTTGTTGTGTGAAAAGCTGCAATAATAATGTCCCCCGATAGAAAATGTCAAAAACTTTACTACGAGATTAGTCGGTTTCCTACTTGAAAAAAGGCTGTACGGAGAGTATGTAGAGGCAGTAACAGAGGCGCCGGATCGCATGGGTTGCCGCGGTGAGACGCAAAACATCACTTTCGTCAAGATATCTCCATTCACGTATGCTTGCTCTCTACATTTTCACAAAGGTGAGTTAGAGATTTCTGTTTTCTAAAGTAGCAAATGTTATAGCAATGCATTGTTTTGGATTGTATGTGCTATGAAACAATAGTCAATTTAAACCGAATCCCTTGAATATGTCTACATTTTTTTTTTTTATATTCTTAATTTTGCTAAGGCATTTTTATTTGATATACTTAAGGTACAACATTTTTGCTCTGTATCCATATGCTGATTCTAAATTTCTGACTACTTTTTACAGCTGTGGTCTTACGTTATGTAGCTAAAAACCTTCTGATTTCATTGCAGATCAGCCTGCTTAAAGATTATGGAGACTGACCCAACTGGACACCATCCCTCCCTACATTAAGGCCACATCAGCATTAAACACAGGCTGTGTCTCAATCAGCTCCCTAGTTCAGTAGTTAGGGCACTGATCAGGAGAGCTCAGAGCTGATTGAGATGCACACACAGACACTAAGTAAGGAAAAACAATGCAGTCAGCTACTTGGGTAAAGTTGGTTTTATATTCGCACATTCAGACTTCTGATAAATTCAGACTTTCCAATAAATATGCAATAAATTAACGTTTGCGAATTTTAAGCAGCGACATGATATTGACAACCGACGATTGTCAACTTACAACATTTTTCACAGTCAATCAAAATAGGCAAGTATTGTTTAATGGCATATTTACTTGTGAATGTCCAATGTAGTGTGATTAACAAGGCTATTGAATACGGATGTCCGAATGTGCGAATATAAAACCAACTTTACCCAAGTCAGTCAGCTGACACTATGGTCCATCAGGCTGGAGAAAGTGATCATCTTTACACTGAGAAGATGCAGGAGGCTGGAGGAGATGGTGATCTGCATGTGCAGAAGTAAACCGACATGATATGTACAGGATGTCTGATGTTTGTTTTGGAGATGATGATGTTAATGTACTATACGTGTCTGCCAAACCTGGGAACCTTTATGGCGTTATTACAATTTCTTTTTTTTTTTTTGTGCCTTCGATTCCAGACGCAACAAATACAAATTTCAAATGCTTCTGTGAACCTTAATGTACCTCAGATTTGATCTGCCTGCACAACACTTCTCATGTTCCCCTGAGACAGTATACAGAACATTCAATGAAACTGTCATATCTATATGCTAACCTGAAGCTTTCAGCTGTATGGGCAGACAGAGATGATTTGCACAGAAATATGTCTCCTTTGTTTAAATACAGAGTAGCAGACATTATTGACTGTTTTGAGATTTTCACAGAGAAACCATCCAATCTGACAACGCATGTTTGAATCTTTTGTAGAATTGTAGTGTAAAAATGTGCTGATGCTTTATCCAGTCTTGCATGTACAATAAAGCATGCATAATTAAATTTTTCATGCCGATTGTAGATTTATTTTATGAGTTCACAGGTATATGCACTTATAGTATTAACAGGATAATTACTAATATACACAATCTGTAAACCAGATATTTAACTTGCACGACATATCTTTGTTTTTATTATTATGAAGGCCTTTTGAAAAAAAAAAAAAAAAAAAAAGACCCATAATGTCATTGACCCAGACAGCACAGAGGTAGATGGAGGACAATAATTTACAAATTATTTTGGCTCTAAAAGGTATACTATATCAGAATGTACTATAATAAAATACACTTAAATTCTACATCCATCTCTGATGATGCCTTGTTTATTGGAACATGTTTATCGTGTTATACATTGGTTTATGTACTTAATGCAATAAAGAAAAAAATGCATGAAAAAAGGGGTAGTATTAGTTCAAAATTCTTCCTGATCAAAACACTAAACCATCCTTAATCAGGCACTTATGATATACAGTTAACACGACATCATCATCATTATCGTTTACTACTGTGTTATCGCAGTCCTTCCTTCAGAATATAAATCCTGCACCCAGCCATTAGTGAAATGTTGTGGGTTTCGAGATATTTATAGTTTTTAAAGTTGATTGGTTGCTCCCACGTGTGTACTGTCCAATGGCATTTTACCACTCGATTGACAAATGGATAAAGAAAAGCGTTTGGCAAACCGACAAAGAAAAGCAATTGGTAAATTGAGAAAGAAAAGCATTTGCCAAATTCTTTTTAAAAAAGCGATTTAAATGCACATTTAAAAAGATTTACTAATGTACTTTTTATTGTTTTATTGATCTACGTTTTAAAAAATGAATTAAATAACCCATATCAAATTTGTCTATTTATTTATACATTCAAAAGTGATTTTTAAAACTTACTGTTTTATTGTTTTATTAAACTACATTTAAAAACAGGAATTAAATAAACAACTTTAAACATGTCTATTAATTTGCCCATATAAAAAGTGATTTATTTATATACATTTTTATGTTTGAATTATTAAATTGATTCTTCTTTTTATTTTTAAGTGGCACTCCTGGTCCTCCATATAAAACCTGTTTATATTTTAAAAAGTTATTGCTTTGTGATAATTGGTTACAAGTGTTAGCTAGCCTGTTACTGAATACCTGACTGAAATATCAGTAGATAAGGTGAGATTTAGGGTAAACAGTGTACTGTCCGCTACTTGCAAAGTTGCAATATAGTCAAAAACAGGTCAAAAACATAACCCAGGTGAAAAAAAGTACACTTCCATAATGTAGGCTACTTAAAGTGCTCTATTTTTGCACACTAATTTTGTACTTAATAGATTGGTCTTAATTTTGTACTTCCATAGTATTTTTTAATAAAATTATTCTTCAGTACTTGTTAAGATAATCTTTTAATCTTTTTTTTCTCCATTTTAATACCTATTTGCCACCTGCTGTCACCTGATGGAGTTTGGGTTCCTTGCCGCTGTCACCTTGGCTTGCTTAGTTGGGACACTTGACATTTATTCAACAGTGCTTTGATCTGCCTGCATTGACACTATTCTTTAAGAGCTGCCATGCAGCGAAATTATGTACCAATTATCAATGTAAAGCTGTTTTGACACAATCTGCATTGTAAAAAGTGCTATATAAATAAAGGTGACTTGAGAAATATATTCAACTGTGCTATTTTGAGACACCATGAATGTGAACTAAAATGTGCTTTTAACATTATCTCTGTATTTGTAATGTTATGGGTTCAAGTGTACTACAAGTGGTAACTAAATGGTGTCTCAAAATAGCACAGTTTGTTTGGTAATGTGGGCTGGTGTGGCTATAGTGCCAGGGCTGAATTTTTGTATCATGTAAAACTTACCAAAATCATTCCAAACACCATTAACATCATTTCTCCCTGCCAATCATCCGTCAAGTTTATTCTGAAAGAGATTTTGCGAGATTTCTGGTTAAATCTAGGGTTTTCTGTCCTCATGTTTGTGGTCTCTCACATTTTGAAAATCTTATACGATTGTAAAAATCTTTTAGTGTGTACCCAGCATAAGTCTTCTTAAAATACAGTCGTTGCTGGAAATTTGAGCAGAGACAATTAATGTGGGCTTTCCAAGCAACTGAACAGTCAATGACCACACCTAGATAAGAATAGGTATCCACCTGTTTGATGATATTATCACTTAACCTATCATTTCCATAGTTTTTTAAACATTTACCATAAGATGATTTACATTGCACAACTGCACAAATTCTCTATTTCAGACTGATTAACTGATATATCCTGATCTTGATATAACAGACTTAACAGTGTCATCAGAGTATTGTCAAAAAGTAGTTTAATCAGGGTACAGAACTGACCTCATGTCTGATAAACTTAATAATCTGCATGTTACGTACTGAACACCCCATATTCATTTGGTTCACATGGATACATTGCAGCCCTAATCAATGTGTTATGAAAATATCAAGAAAGGAATTAAAAAAAAAAAAAAAAAATTTGATAAGGTTCCAGATAGTGGCGTGTCATTTGAATTTGATTACCTAAAGCTTCATCCTTCAATCCAGGAAGTAAATTCTATGACACCAGGCACTGGAACACAGAAACAGATGAGACAGTAATAAGCATCAATTGTTAGGTTGTGTGTGAAGCATTGATTCATTCATCCATCATTCAGTCATCTTAGACGTTAAACCCAAATCCCTCAGAACAACATTCAATGGTGGGTGACTGCTAGTGCACTACTTGTCTCACATCACACACAGTGTCATATGGCTTATAAACGTCAATTCGAACCTTACCCCCCAAAAAATGGACCAAGCTGCCCATTCTTTCTATAAGCAAAGTTTTTTTAACTTAGTTTTTAACAATAGCCAGAAGCTCAGCTTCTTGAATACTACTAAATTAAAACATTTTAGTCAGGAAATTTGACACTGAATGTCCTTACACTCCAATCCTCCACTGTTATTATGGAATTTAGCATCTGTGTCTTCACAAATGGGATGTTTCATCATCAGCCTGAAAGTCTAGAGTAAATGGTAAGCCTCTCATTAATAGGGAACCCACTTAGAGAACATACATTAGTTAGACTTTGATGAACTGACAAGCTGTACATCACAATTAAAATTCAGCCAAACCAAAAGCTATGCTGCTTTCAATTATGAAATTTATTTAGGGTTATATGGGTTATTAACCCATATAATCAAATTATGCCTGTCTAATATGTTGAAAGTAAACGATTTGTGTAAAATCATCTCGTTGTTATCATGTGTATTATAGTTCCTGACTGAGAGCGGGAATAAAATAGATTGGAATGCATGGAACGCGCCTTGCGAGTGATACTTAATAACTGACATAACGGAATTAACGTTTGTTGGTTGAAGACGGTGGTGGAAAGAGACTTGATTTCGTATTTTTTACTTATAAATTGCGTGTATTTTGTAGTTAATTGTTAGATAAGTTAGTTACTTCGTTAAGTATTCGTTATAGGTTAAGTTTTCGTTTCTATTTATAGTATTTATATTAGTTAGTGTACAGTTTGTTAAGTTAGGTTAAGGTTTGTAGTTTTCGTAGCATATAACGTTAGTGAGTTAAGTTGTGTGTATATTTACTGTTCATACGTGTTTTAAAATAAGATTAGTTAGTTTATACTAGGTTTGTAGACATTTGTTTAATTTTTTAAGTGTTCGCGTCGTTCATAGGTTAAGGATAGTTCTCGTGTTTTAGTAAATTTATAGTAACGTTACGTTTAGTACGTCGCAGGTCAATTACACCACTTTCTTCGCGGAAACTAGACACGGTTACATTTGTGGTAAGTAAATGTATTAATATATTAACATTTCATCCATACAAACGTACGCTGCGGGTGAAGTGCGCGAGATACATTTATAGCGCGAGCGATGTGCGTGAGATCGTACAATCAGTAGCTCAAGACGCATCAGTCAAGACTATTGAATCATAGTAAAGCAAACAACAATGATAATTGAACTCGTTTTAACGTTTAAATTATATAAGATCTTACCTTTTAAAGGGGTTTCTGTACCCGTAGTCTTCCGTCTGCCAGACGAGCTTGTATGCATGTCGTATCATAGGCAGATATGGCCCAACTTCCTGTTCACCTGTAGGTTTACTGGTGTCAGCACACTATATGCATGTCGCCACCTATTGTATTGGAGCTCAATCAAAGTTAGGCATCTAAGGCTGAATCATAGACCATAAAAAAGGGTTGAATGCTGTGCAAATCATTCCAACCTTTTTTTTTTTTAACAATATAACAAAATAATACAATATATGGTGCAAACACACTGGAAAATAGTTATTTAAGCGGACCATAAACGGACCATAAACACCAGTGCAAGTGGCGTTGGGACCAAATCACAATAATAATTAACCTCCTGTGTTTGTCACTTAAGGAACTTATTCCCAAGGTCACAGCTGGGTGCAGATTGTGCAGACCATTGATTCGGTCTGATTTTATGTATAACTAATACAGATCTTTTTGGAATTATCTTTTAACATGTATACATTAAAATTTAAATTAATTCAATTAAAATGTATATTTCAATGATACATTTAAACATGAAAAATTCTAACTAGGAACAATTTATAGATTGTTCACTTAAAAACAAATCCACTTGTTAAAACTTTAGTTTTACATGCTTTATGTCACAAAAAAATTACACTTATTAAGTTTATTATAAACATGATAAGATTTTACCATATTAAGTAAAGGTGAAGTAAACATCAGAGATGCTTTGCCACAAGCTAAAAAAGCATCTCTGATATTTACTTCACCTTTACTTAAGTAAACACCCAACTTAATGTTATAAAAATATAGGTAACACCAGAATGAACAATACTTTTAAAAACATTTATTAATCTTTAATAAAGCATTTTATTAATCTTAGTTTTAACATTTACTCATATTATCTAAAATCAAAATATGTATTTTGCTAAGATTAGTTAATGCACTGTGAACTAACATGAACAAACAATGAAAAACTGGATTTTTATTAATAATAGTGTAACAAATAATAATAGTAATTATTACATTTATGTAGCTTTTTTCTGGGCACTCAAAGTTCTTTATATATTGAAGGGTGAATCTCCTCAAACACCACCAATGTTGTCTAGGGTTGTCTAGCCATATTGTGCCAGAACACCCACCACACATCAGCTTATTGGTGGAGAGGAGACTGAGTGATGAAGCCAATCAGTGTATGGGGATGATTAGAAGGCCATGATGGTCAGAGGCCAATAGACAAATTTGGCCAGGATGTCGGCGTTACACCCCTACTCTTTTTGAAGTACATCCTGAGAATTTTAATGACCATAGAGAGTCAAGACCTCAGTTTAACGTCTCATCTGAGGAACGAAAATGTATTGTTTATTGTTAGTTCATGTTAATTTATACATTAACGAATAAGACCTTATTGTAAAGTGTCACCTGAATGTTTAAAAAAACAAAAGCACTTTTAACAGTATGGTGGTGAGTTGGGGGTACATCTGAGGAAAAGAGCAGCTTTTTAATTTATCGTGTTTTAAATAGTTTAATGTATATGTATTAATTAATGTTCATTTCTTTTTTCTCCTTTGTACTTCTGCCAAATATGTCATCCAAAAAGGTAAGTTCAGTACCAAATCAAGTTATATAGTTGATACTAGTAGTTTTAGAAAACAAAAAAAAACAAAAAACAGATTAAATCTGGAAGTATAATGAAAACATAATTTATTGAATTATTGGCAGAGACACCAGTACAGTAGTTTCATGACATCCAGAGAGCGTAGGAGGCAGTACAACAAAATCTGGGCTAGAGTGTCAAGGGCACAAAAGGCAGCCAACAAAGAAACTCACAGTTCAGTTGAGATGGTCAGAGTTGCTGAAAGTGACAGTCATGGTCACAACCAGCACTTTGAGGAGGAAATTCTTGGAATATTTCCAGATCTAGCCCTGTCAGGTTCTGAGAATGAACAAGATCTTACACACAAGCTTAGGGAAGAACTTTCTGAATGGGCATGTACATTTCAAGTCAAGCATAATGCTGTGGATGCTCTCTTAAACATACTCAAAAGACATGGGCATGCAGAGAACTCCCCCATACTGCAAGGACACTCTTTGGAAACAAGAACCAGTATGAACATACTACCAAAGATGGTGTCGAGAGTGTGCAATTTAATGTAGCAGATCAGCTCTCCAGACATCTTACCAGATATCCAGCAGCTGTGACAGATGACCTGCAGTCACTTGATCTGTCTATAAATATTGATGGGCTACCATTATTTAAAAGTTCAAACCTATCCCTCTGGCCAGTTCTCTGTTCCATAAACCTGTCACCTGAATGCATTTTCCCCCTGTGCATATCCTCTGCTGCATCCAAACCCAAAACACTGAACTTTGTTAATGACACGGTTCAGGAATTGGCAGAGCTAATCCAGGATGGTCTGACCTGGGGAGGCAGACGCTTAAACATCCAAGTACGATGTGTTACCTGCGATGCTCCTGCAAAATCAATGGTCAAGTGTGTAAAGCAGTTTTCTGGATATTATGGGTGTGACAGATGCACCCAGAGGGGATCGTGGGATGGCCGGATGATATATCCTGAGACAAATAACCTGACCATGAGGACAGATGAATCATTCAGGGTGCTGGCAACTGAACATCACCAAGAAGAGCAGATTTCACCCTTCTCTGTCCTCCCGATTGACATGATAAATCATTCCCTATTGATTACATGCACCAGAGCTGTCTTGGGGTAATGAAAAAGTTGCTGCTTTTGGACAAGAGGAAGAACAGATTTCCGGATGTCATCAGGAGATGTGGCCAGTGTAAGTGAGAGGCTGGTGTCACTAAAGACGTCCATTCCTGACTGCTTTTCCAGGAAGCCAAGGGGCCTGAGGGAAATTGAACGCTGGAAAGCAACAGAATTCCGACAGTTTGCTTTATATACGGGAAAGATCGTCCTAAAGGGAGTTCTCCAAGATCACCTGTATGAACATTTCTTGAGTTTCAGCACGGCTCTTTGCATTTTAGTGAGCCCAGAGCTAACAAAGTCACAAGGACCTTACGCAAACCAGCTACTGAAGTTTTTTGTGGAGAGAGGACGGGAGCTGTATGGAGAGACATTTTTGGTTTACAATGTCCATTCCTTGCTGCACCTTGCAGAAGATGCCCAAAACTTTGGCAGCCTTGACAGATGTAGTGCCTTCAAGTTCAAGAGCTATCTTCATCGCATGAAAAAAATGGTCCGATCTGGGAAAAATGTTTTGGCACAAGTTGCAAATCGTCTGGAGGAAACATCAAAGTCCAAGATAGAAAACAAGGAAAGCGTGATGTCATTCAAGTGTCCAAACAATGTGTTTGTGTTAAGCCCTGAACATTGTTGCGAGGTGGTGTCAGAAGAAGTGGACAACATGGTGTTATGCAGGGTGTACACAAATCTACAGCCATAACTAATGACACCGTGTGATTCACGTCTCTATGGAACATACATTGCTAACATTAGACATTCTCAAATGCTTTGCTTAGAAAGAAAATCACTTCAGAGGAGGGCATTCATTGTGGAGGAAAACCATGGGATCAAAATTGTGGTCTCCATTCTTCATACTTTCTAAGGTGTGACAAAAATAAAAAGTAGAATTACCAAAAATAAAATAATAAAATGATGAGAGGATAACAAATTGGATAAAAAATACATACTTGAAGTATTCCTTTTGCCCCCTGAGTTCTGCATTCTACAGCTTAAGCCCCGAGTGTCGAACTCCTTCAGCTTCACCCCCGAGTTTCTGGGTCCTGAAGATTTGCCCATGAGTTCCTGCCTCCTACAGCTTCCTCCTATCTTCTAGTGATTTGCTCTCCAGCACCATTCACTTTTGAAAACCTAGATGTTTCCAGTACAACAAGAAACAACAATGGAAAACATAATTTAAGTATGAGGTTAGAGAAAGTAGCCAATGATTGTCTATTATTAGGTAATTGTGTACACTTCATTTGTGCATTGCAAGGTAAACTAAAAGATTTATCAGAATTTTACTTACAGGTTTATCTGCGCTACGTAGTACTCAATTTCATTGAGCAAAAAATGAGGTTGAGGTGGCACCATCCTCGTGGTTAGAGTGGATCGATGGGGTAGGATTTTAGTCCAGAATTTTTTTTTTATAAAACATAAATGATAAACATTAAACAAGGTCAACTATATACATAACATTAAGTAAACCTTCTTGTTTCTGTCTGAAAGGTACTGTTTTGCTATTGGCCCAATTCAAATGTTGGAACCAAGGTCAAGAAATGTGCCATTCCAGATAAACAACTCTGGACAACATATGCAGTCAGAGTATTTTCTGAGACAGGTAAATAATGTAAAACAATACCAATGTTATTTTAATCTCATCAACTACTGTTAACCATTCCTAAAGTGTGAATAATTTATTGAATGTATATTAAGCAAAATTTGTGCTATTTTGAGAACAGACAGTTACAACTTGGCAAGATATCGCGCCCAAAAAGCACTGGAAACCTCCCATGTTGAGGATTCGGATGGAAATATAATGCACGAAGGATTGTTCCACCTAAACGATTTAGAGGTATCAGACCTGTGCAGACACTGCAAATGAAGTTAGATTTTTACAATGAAAGACAAGTTCAGTTTTAACTTTTGTTTCTTGCAGAAGAAGAAATTCAGCCCAGCAAGCCAAGAAAGACACAACATTGTAAGATACATGTTAAACAAATGAAGTTGGAATGATCAAGGAAAGTTACAATGCATGTTGTCTATACATATTTTCTTTAAATGCTCATTTTGTTTTACAGTTCAAGAGGACAGTGAATCATCTCAAGGTGAAATCATTTATTTTATCATTTATCATTTATTTTACTGTCACTGCATTCATTATTAAATATGAGGTTGAACAATGAAACTAAATTATTCAGAACAGGACCATTTAGCTTCTATTTTTCCTATTGATAATAAATACTTCTTTCTTGACCTTTTGTTTTTGGCCCTGAAGATGAGATTTCCAGTTTGACAGCAAAGAAAATAAATAAACGACCAAGAAGATCAACAGATATTGAATCTGATTGTAATAAAAAAAAAAAAAAGCCATCAACTGTCGATGATAATCTAAAAATGGGATCCCCTTTTTATGCTGTGTAAAAATGACCTAATTAAGGAAGGCCATTACATTAAGTTCCAGGAATAGCTATTCAACAAAAAATTAAAAAATTCTGTCATTATTTACTGAATAAATTTACTTCTGCTTAATAGAACAGAAGATATTTTGAAGAATGTTGGTAACTAAACAGTTTTGGAGACCCATTGACTTCCATAGTAGTTAAAAAAATAAAATGGAAGTCAATGGTGCCACAAAACTGTTTAGTTACAAACATCCTTAAAAATAGCTTCCCTAAATTTATCAGAAAAAAATTAAAATTTATTCAGGTTTGGAAAATCTTGAGGGTGAACTGTTCCTTTAAGAAATGTCAAAACATCCTGCTAATGTTTTTTTTTTTTTTTTCTCAGCTGGAGAGCCTGATGAGGGTATGGTCACTATGATTAACTTTCATATGTTTCTTCTATTCTGATTTTTCTACTATTATCTGATATTGTCTACTCTTTCTTTTACTGAGTTAGCCATGGAACAACCAGTAAGGGCAAAAAGATCTACTGTAATGTTGCCGGAGGCACCTTACTGTGAGTACATTAAAATGTTTTCAGTCATTTGAATAGTTTCATGGAATTAAAGGAATATTCCAGGTTAAAGTAATTGTACCATATTTGTCTTATAATGTTAATCTAAAAAATGGAAATCTCTGTTTTAATGAGGCATTTACAATGTCACATTAACAAAACATTTTTTTTTTTAAGTATTACCTCATGATTTAAACAGCCTGAGTAATATTGTTTTTATGGTTTCTATCTTTTATTGTGATGTGATTACAGTTCTTTCTCCTATAACACCACAACTGCAGCCACATCAGTCAATTTCTGCCAACCGACAGAATCAAGGTACATAAAAAAAAGGATTTTCCTATATATATATATATATATATATATATATTTATTATATTATTTTTTTGATAACTTGTTTTAGGAAGTGTGACTGATCCACAATCTTTTCGAGATGGTAACTATTTTAATTTCTTCACAATTAGCTTATTCAGTGTCATTAACTGTCTCCCAAAAAGACTTATGTTGACTTATGGCAGCGTTCATTTTTTTAATTGCTGTAGTTAGAGTTTTTTGTTTCAAAAAAATTTTGGACAGAAATCTGCAAGTTATTTGAAAGTTTGGAGAGGAGAGTAATGCTGAAACTTGACCAAATCGAGAACAACATCCAATCAGCAGTTGCAGCAATGATGCAGTCAATAAGCCAACCAAGCACCTCTGCCTCTGATCTCACAGAGATGCTAGAGGAGCCTTGTAAGACTGTGGAGGATTTAGAGAAGCTGTGCGAGAAGCTAAAAGATGCAGACTTTCGTAAGAAGATGGTATGTGCCATAAAACAGGCAACATTAGTAGTCATTGTTAACTTGTAATAATTTAAAATAATTTATTCTTGTGTTAAATTACCAATTGTAATTTTTTGTAGATTCGTTATCTGTGTCATCAGAGTGGAAGCAGTTTAGGAGATGCGATTAGGAGGATGCTCCAAAAAATTGGAGATAATGTTTTATGGGACACTATAGTTACAAAGGGAGGAAGGGAAAACATCCATTTCGGCAGCTTCTTATAAATGATGTCATCATACGTAAGTTTCTTGCCATTATATATAAAAAAGGATACAATGCAGAAAAGGAACTTTTTTTTTCCAAGGCGGCAAATAATTCTGACATCTGTATCTATTTCATGTATTTTAAAAAATAAAAAATAAAAATAAATAAAATAAATAAAAACTAGTATATCAGCCAGCTCACCCTTCTCTTCAGTGTATGTGTATTGTATATATATATATATATATATATATATATATAATAGCAGAAATAAATAAGATCAATGTTGATGCTTTTGTTAAATGCTGCTTTTTTTCTAATTCTAATTTCTAGTTCCTATTTTAATAACTGTGATCTCTGTACTAAATCAAGGTGCCTGCAGTAAGGCATACCCACACCAAAAATCGCAGAGTGTTGAGGAGATGATTGCCACGACCCTAAAACATGCCCCAGATCGTGCAAAAGCAGCTAATCAGGTGAGTGCATTATAAAATGTTCAGGTATTAACAGTTAGCCAAAGAAAAGCACATCTATTCATCTCACACAGACAGACGGACAGACAGACTGATAGATAGTCTGAAGGACAGATAGATAGAACAATACAGCATACAGGCGGACTGACTTCAGTTCCAACCCTGCTCCGACACACCTGTCTGTAATTATCAAGCACCCCTGAACACCTTGATTAGCTGGTTTGATGGGGGATGGAGCTGAAATCTGCAGGATGGTCGCTCTCCAGGAGCAGGATTGGACACCCCTGCACTAAAGGAAAGAGAAACAATTACAATTGTCTGCCTTCGATGAAATCAACTGAAGATAAAAGATCTTGGCAGAGAATTAAACAACTCTACAAAAAGCATTACCAGCTTCACTTATTACTAACCAGAATTACTTTTTTGTTCTATTGCATAAATAATGCCCATTTAATTTACGAATGACTGCTTTCGTTTCTGCTCTGACAGACACAAGACCACGACACACACGTGCATAATAGAAATCAGAAATAGGCTAGGCATGAGAAGACATTGCACGCTTTTCGTCTTAAAGCCAAACTTCATAGTAAAATCAGTCGCAAATTGGAACAAGTGAACTATTTTGGAACAATTTTGTCACCTGCTTAACCATTTTGTTCCGGATGAAATGCGCAAATGCGCGCGTAATCGAGTGCCAAAAGTTGCGCTAAATTATCAAAACGTTCCTTTCGCTTTACGCTGGAGACAATAAGCATAATAACATCAAAGATCATAAAAAAAAAAAAACACAATGTATGTCATAAGACTTACCTTACTTTATGTCATATTAAAATGTATTTTTCGTATGATTAGGGCCTACATAAGGCGCTCTGTCTGAGCTCGTGTCCTGTAACAAATGCGTCATGGAGACGAAGCTATTATGAGCTCACGTGTAGATCAAGCATGACGTTTGCATTTACATATACACAACTTTTATAACAACTGTCCAAATCTTCCCACTTTTACGATTTGAGTTACTGTTCACGCCAATAATGATGACATTAACAGGTACAAATGAAAACATATAAATAAGAGTGGATGCTTTTATTAACGCATGAAAAAAAAAAAAAAAAAAAACACATTTTAGATATTTTTTAAATACATATCAAATCATAGCACAACTAAATGTGTTCGTTTTGTTGTTTAGGTTGGAAGCCAACGAGAACAAGCAGAACCCCACAGCTTCCGGAGCGGACAAAGACAAGACACACGCACCCACTCACGCACCCACCCACGCACAGAAACACTTTAATTTGCTAAAGTTTATTATTAAATTGTATTGTGTTTTTTTCCAGAATAAATATTTGTCTAATTCTTCTCTTTTTTTTTTGTTAAATTATAAATGTATGTTACCTATATAGTTTTCTTGCAAACCCATTTTTCCTTTCTTATTAGTTTTACTTGGATGTCTTTGTGTATGTTTTTTATGTATTAATATATTAAATTAATGACGTTTTAATTGTTCAAATAAAATAAATAGCTGTTTAAATTGATCCTAAGAAGTTCTCACGTGTGTTTTCTTTGCTTAGAGAATAAGTAAAATAAATTTAAAATGACGTTTAGAGGACTTAATCGAAAGTCCCCTAAACGTCCCGAATGGCCGCTGAACGTCCTGTGAACGTCCCCGTGAACGTCCGGAGGACGTCTTTGCGAACGTCCCCGGGACAGCGAGAGGACCCTACACATGGACGTTCGGGGGACGTTCGCAGAGGCCATTCAGGGGACGTCCTGGGGACCTTTTTTTGTTAGCTGGGTTGGCCGTGCTCTGCGAATTTAACGACACCATGGGGTTTTCCCTCACCAGTTGACTGTTTACCAGAACACCAAATGTTAAAATTATTTAATATATTGAATTGGTTCACAGCTTATACTTTATTTTAGTTAGTTGGTTGGCGTGTAGTTACATTATAAACACACATGACGTTACTGGAGCGTAAAGGTGTTGTTTTCCTTCGAAAAATGTTCGATTTATATAGTTAAATTACACATTATATTATTATACACCGCTAATTTCTGGGCAATTTAAGTGGAAAGCACATCGTGATGATATTCTTAATGTTTGAGGGTTTATGTCAAGTGTAGGACTTAACAGAAATTAAACAATCAAAAATTCTGCTGAAAATTCTCATTCCAAGGACATTCATGTTACAATAAGGTATAGTAAACATCCTTACTGATCTTTAAAACCTTCTTCTGTTTAACTTGTTTACTCATAGCAGGCCTAATGCAATCACACAACACATTTAATGCAGACCATGCCGTTCTTTTAGTACAATTTCATGGGTTATGTCTGTATTGCTGCTACTGATCTTTTACTGTTTTATTTTTTTTTTTTTTCACAGTTACTGCTGTTGATTCCTCAAAGTTATTGTCACCTCAAGATATAAGGCGTCACCCCACAGAGTGTTCCTGAGTCAGTCAAGAAGCTATGTGAAGGACATTCATGTTACAATAAGGTATAGTAAACATCCTTACTGATCTTTAAAACCTTCTGCTGTTTAACTTGTTTACTCATAACACCCTAATGCGATCACACAACACATTTAATGCAGACCATGCCGTTCTTTTAGTACAATGTCTGTATTGCTGCTACTGATCTGTTAATGTTTTATTTTTATTTTTTCACAGTTACTGCTGTTGATTCCTCCTCAAAGTTATTGTCACCTCAAGATATAAGGCGTGTCACCCTACAGAGTGTTCCTGAGTCAGTCAAGAAGCTATGTGAAGGACGTTCATGTTACAATAAGGTATGGTGAACTTTTAAAAAATATTTTTATTTTTACTGTTAAACTTATTTACTCATTGCTGGCCTAATACAATAACACAATACGTTTAATTCAGACCTTGCAGTTCTTTATTCATTGTAAAATTTTATCTAGGGGTGTGCACGATTAGTCAAATATTTGATCTGTAAAATAAAAATAGTATTTGAATTTTACTGTTATTTTGCTAGCCGTAAATGTGATGAATCCATGATAATCCCGAGCACACAAACTAAAGTTTGGGACACATTATTAGATTTATTACCTTTTGTAGAGATTAGTAATGCAGAGCAAAGACACTTAAATTAACTCTCATTCTCCATCTATATAATAAACTGGGCAGATTAGATTTTAATAATTTCACTCACCTGCATTTTTTTTTTTTTTTTAATTCTTGACAGATTTCAAGAATGTCCATTTGTCCCTTTAATGAAGTGGAAATGTAAGTTTTGTGCATTCTCTACTAATAGCCAAGGAAGAATACTACAGCACTACAAAGAGTGTCATGGGCATCATCGAAGGTGTTCAGGCCTCATCTGTATTCACAAAGACTGTTTTAAAAACTTTTCAAACCCAAGCTGAACTTAAAAATCATTTAAAAGAACATAAAAAGAAGCGCATAGGATTGTAACCAAATTATCCTGTGATTTATGTACATTCTCAGAGCCTTGTGACATTAACAAATATTTCATTCATCTGAAGATTCATTTGAGAAACAGAGAAGTTGTTAAATGTCCCTTTGCAGGTTGTTTTTTCAAGTCTAATGTGCTATCTACTTTTACTGCTCATAGAAGTCGCTATCATAAGCCTTCCACCTTAGGAAATTTCAGACCAGAGCTTGTTGCAGAGCATACAGTTTTTGTGCCTGTAATTGAAGACGACATTGTTTCAGACACTGAAGATATACTTGCAACTGATTCTGTATTTGAGGCTGGATCTGGACTTGAAAATGGCAAGGCCATCCAAAATCAGTTGGGATCTCTCTTTCTCCGCATGCAAACACTTTTACATGTATCAAATTCAGCAGTTCAGGAAATAATTGATGAATTATTTGACATTGGAGAATTTGCTCATCAAAACATAAAGACTGTCATTGATAGTATTTTGAAGGACAATAATTGCATAGTTGATGCCTCTGTTGTAACGTCATTGATTGAAGAATTACAAATTTTGAACCCACTCAGATTGCTCTCAAGGGAGGGGCCTCTTGGCACAGAGCGCAAAAGACAGTCATTTTATAAAAATAATTTTACTGTTATTGAGCCAGTTGAGTATGTGTTAAATGCACAAGAAAAAAATCATACCTTTGTTTATGTTCCTATTTTAGATTTGCTCAGTAAACTTTTGGAACGAAATGAGGTACTTCAAACACTAGAGAGATCCAGTCAACTTGAAGGTAATTACAGTTCATTTCGAGATGGAGAATACTTTAAAGAAAACAAGATTCTCTCTGAAGAAAAGGGTATAGCTCTTGGACTATATATTGACGATTTCGAAATTTGTAATCCATTAGGTACTTCTAAAAAAAAGCACAAAATTTGTGCTATATATTGGGTGATTGCCAATTTACCCATACAACTTCGATCAACATTATCATTGATTTATCTAGCTGTGTTGTGCAAAACTGTACACATAAAAGAGTATGGTTACAGCAAGGTTCTAGAGCCTCTGATTAGGGATCTTGAGCTCCTTGAGAGAGAAGGTGTGTTTGTTCAGAGTCTTGGCTCTAATCTCAAAGGGACAGTTTTGTATGTATCTGCTGACAACTTGGGTGCACACTCACTTTCTGGATTTCAGGAGTCTTTCAATGTTGATAAGTTTTGCCGATTTTGTTTGGCAAATCGTGTAGATATTCAAAAGTATGATGTCAGAAGTGGGATTTTTTCCTTGAGAACACCAGAATTGTTTGATGAAGCTGTTAATGTGCTTAAGCAAAGTGATCTGTCTTCTGTTAATGGTGTAAAGAGAGACTGTCCTCTAAACAGACTGACTCACTTTCATGCTGCAAAAGGATTTCCACCGGATTTTCTACATGATGCATTTGAAGGAATTGTACCCGTGGAGCTCTGCATATGCCTCTCAGATCTGATTGCTAAGAAGTATTTTACATTGAATGACCTTAATGATAGAATAACAACATTCCCCTTTCAATTCTTTGACAAAACTAACAGACCCCAGACAATACAAAAAAACTTTGAAAAAAATGGAACTATAGGTGGCAATGGACACGAGAACTGGGCACTTCTAAGATTTTTTCCACTGTTGGTTGGCCACTGTGTTCCAGAAGGTGAAAAATCGTGGAATATTATTCTTGAATTGAAAGACATTGTTGAGTTGTTATCCAGCTCCTCGTTCACAACAGAAACCCTGTGCTACCTACAAGCCAAAATCTCTGACCGTCGACAGTTGCTTCTAGAAGTTTTTCCATGTACTAAATTGCGCCCTAAACATCATTATCTAGAGCACTACCCTGTGTTAATAAAAAATTTGGTCCCCTAATTGAATTTTGGACACTAAGATTTGAGGCAAAACATTCTTTCTTTAAAAAGGTGGTCCGTGATGCTGGCAACTTCAAAAATATTCTACGTACTTTGGCCACAAGACATCAACTAATGTTGGCATATTATCTGGAGATGCCAAGTGTTTTTAAACCAAGCATTGAAACTGGTCATGTATCTGTTGTATCTGTGGACATCTTAGATGCTGCTGCTGTCAGCGGGGCAATATGGAACAAGTTTAAAGGCCTGGACACTGTTTCACTTGCATCCACTGTGTTTTTAAATGGGACAAAATATCCAAAGGAATGGTGCTCTCAGTTGGGCACACAAGTGGACTACCAGATTTTGGGAAAGTGCTCGAGATCTGTATAGTGGATGGTCGCATACTTTTCATTGTTGAACTGTTCACAGCTGGCTTCGGAGCATCTAAGGTGTTACCAGCTCACCAAAAAGACCCTGCAGTAACTGTGGCTGTCCAACCTGAACGCTGAATGCACTACAATCCCCCTGTCCGCTACCATTGTTGATGGAAAGCGTTCACCTCCAAGGACAATCATGTACAACTAAATGTAATATACATCCTTACTATGATCTTCTTAAACACGCGGAGGTCCGTAAACGCGCCCGGCGCGTTTGTTTGCAGGTTTTTTTTCTTCACATTCGCAGCAAACAGACTTAAATACTCCGTCATTTTTTGTCATAGAGACATAAGTAATTATCAATTGAAACTATAGAATCTTCTTTTATTATATACACTCAAGTAAAAACACAATGTTGTGCTTTTTGTAAAATAAAGAAAACTACATGATGCGTGATCTCTCCTCTCCCCCTCTGAACGAAGTCCAATCTGATAATTCTCAGAAAATGAACTGAAACTTAGTGAATACTAATCACAGAAAAATTTACACTTATGTCTAAAAAAACGTAAGATGTCAGCGTTTTAAATCATGTAGTCAAATCGAAAACAAACCTTCTTGTTTATGTAATCTGTATGAAAGAGAGCCATGTCAGAAGACCTGTGATTCAGCTCATATCCGCTATGCGGCCACGCCACGGCGCAGCGCTATTCAGCAACGCAAATTCAGAGCAATACATCATTCATTCATCTCAATCGTTGTATTTTATTGTCGATGAAAGTGTTATACTGGATGTAAAGTCATGGTTAGCGGTCTCTAGAAGACATACAGTTAGTTCCTGTTTACTTTTCTTCTATGGATGAATTTTAGATGAGTTTTTTGTTTCTTTAGCGCCCTCCTGCTGCTGTATGAATTGGAAACTCCATTCATGGAATAGCCTCTTCTTCTTTTAGATGAATTTGTGGACTAAAAAATGCACAGCCGCCTCCGACTTCAAGGAGAATTGAAAAAACACCAGCGCTCATAGTAATGACAGAATATTAAATAAAATAACTCCTCTGTATAGAAATTGACATAGCATATGAGAATCCAATATTTCTCCAAATGTGCATGCTTTTAAAACTAAAGCCTATATTCAGACTCTTTGCATCACAAAACATCATTATATTTTAAGTATAATATAAAACATTACTTTATATTGTAAATATTTTTCTGTATGTTTCATATATCATAATGAGCTGAACATCACAGAGGGTTTTTTTTCACAGCCTACCTACTGAAATGCCTCATTAATATGCAAGTCATTTCAGCTCATTACTATCCAATTCTTTTGTCTTCTCAGGTGAGAATTGCCCATTTTCAGTGGGATTCACGCCTCCTCGCATACTGTGTTTCTTGGCAAAAAAAGTGTCTTACAAAAACTAATGATATTTGTTTTATATGAAGGATAGGCAGCATAATTTTTACATAATTCTGAAGCAAAAATCTAGTCTACAACCTCATACCCAAAAGTCGTTGTGAACACAGATTTACTATACTTTTTTTGGCCTTATTTCAGTGACTTAAGTTTTTTGTTTTTCATAACCACGCCTAAATGTTATTCCTTCAAAAACACAACATGTACATCATGTTCCTCCCCTATTATTGTAGCCTATTTTGTGCTGATCGTTGTAATGACACTTCTTGTCAATAATGCGATGTTTACATGAACAACACTGAAAAGCACAAAATGTCAGGGCATGTCAAACACTTACTCCAAGCCCCAAACACTCATACTCCAGACGTGTTAAAACCTATCTGCTGCTTTACTTGTGCTACATCAACTAGGCCCTATGCCGAATCACACACCAACATTTAATCAGACCATGCCGATTTCTTTTAGTACAATTCTTAGGGCTGGGCGACCTATATCGCATGCGCTCATGTCACCACCATTCTACGTCCGTAAAGCCGGTGTTCCCTGAGTACCGCTAACTCGCCATCACCTTCTTCAAACATTGCTGCATGTCATAATAGACATAGCGTAATCATCTGACAAGCACGCAATCATCACTTCATATCGCAATCCCGTGCGATAATGGCTAACGCGCATATTGTGTCAGCTGTCATCTTGGCACTGCATCTATCACACTCTTCTGATGCGCTTGGGGCGGTAAAGCCATAAACATCAATATTTCATTGTTGGGTGAACTAGCCCTTATACACTTCACAGATGTTTACATCATAGCGTTTAAACTTCCATGGTAGTGTGCGGTATCATCAGGTTGCCAATCGCTCACCAAGAGATTTTTATAAAGTGATAAAAATCTAGTTATTAAGGTACACTGAGGAATAAATAATCACATATACATCCAATCTTTGACCTGAGTTAGGCCTTAAACTCAGCAATCGCTGTAACTATTGGCCCTCTGGCTTGTCAATCGCTGCGATGACCTTCCTTGTGAGTAGACGGGCGCAGCCCTAGCGCGCTCCAAGTAACTGTCCACAGGCGCTGCATGCAATGATTGTTTGCCAGTAGCAGGAGTAACAACTGCACTTATGATTGACCTGCGGTAGAGTCCGACATTAATGAATCCTAACCAACCCCCCCCAACAGCGAATAGCCCTGGTGGATAAACACCTCGTGTTCAATAACTCCTGCACGTTTTGGGAGGCGTTGCCCCTCAAAATAGCCTATGAAGGAGGGGGTCTGCCCTCTCACCTCATTGCGCTACATTTCAAAACCACCAACAGGCATCCTTTGGTTTCTCAGTCGACCCGAAGATCCTCGCATCACCTTTAGGTCTCCGATATCATCACCACAAACAACTACTACCTACTACATACAATTTTTAAACATTTTAACTGGCAAGTGACACTCAGTACCAACACAACTAATAATCCACAAATACCAAATTACAAAATTATATGGGTTCAAATATCTCCTTAAAGTTTACAACACAATCTAACGTAGTATTCTTAATAATTAAATGAAAATAACCACTGGTGCCCCAATTGTGTTTAATAAACATGACTCCCTAACTTATGTAAAACAAAATGCATTGAACGCTCTCAGATCCAGAAAGGTATTGTTTGCTCAAAACATGACCTTAATAACAGGTCACGTGACTTCATCGTTCATCTTAATATTCTAAAGCACGCTGTAAACTCTTTTGTGCACACCAAAACAATGACATTAATGACATTATTTTCATTTTTGGGGACTAAAACCCTTTAAGTGTGTCCCCAGCTTAAAACACACCGTTAATAATTAAATGCATTGGGTGGCACTGTGGAGCATGTTAACAAGTTGTTTTTGATCACATAATGTTGTCTGCCTCGCAAAGTTTGGAATTACTTAAAATGTAAATGATCTTACAAAATTTGAATACAATGTTTTTGAAAAATTCCCATCCCTAATTTGTCTCTACTGCTTTTATGGCCTTTTGTTTTTTTGTCTAGTTACAGCTGCTGATTCCCCCAAGATGCTTCTCAGAGTTATTGTGTCACCTCAAGAATAAGCGTGTTACCCTACAGAGATTTTCCTGAGTCAGTTGAAAGTTATGTGAAGCGCACTACGCACCAGTTTAGGTTTGCAAGGAAACTTCATTTTGCCAGTTTGAAGATCCAGACTTTGGAAATTAACTTTGTAATTTGACAGATATCAAAGATCTACCAACTGATCGACCCACACGAAAGTTCTGTTCACATTTTCTGATTCAGTTTCTCACTCAACATTAGATACTGCAAGCTTGGGTACACCAACTGATGCTTCTGATGCAGTGGATTGGCCTGATCCTTTTGTAATTCCTGATTTCTCACATGATTGAACTTCACTAAAAGCAGCAAATGAATTCCTATGTCAGAGATGAAACAGTGATGGTGATCTCCAAGGGTGTTAAGAGTGAAATACTGGACAAACTAGCTGATCTGATATCAAAATACACTCCATACCCAAGTAAAAGCCATTATGAAAGTGTAGCCAAAGCTCTTGTAGCAAAGCACCCTTGTCTCCAGAGCCAGGTTCTACCAAAGGATGGTACTGCTGGGTGTTCATTTTAAAATTCAAATGGGCAATTACCGTCAGAGGTTGATGGCAGCTGGATGCCCTGAAGTTGTTGTAAATAAAGAAAGCATGGACAAACAAGATGCAAGGCATCAAGAAGTCAAAGAAGGGAGAAATCCCTACTTGCCCAATCCACCTGAAGGACAAACTGCAGTTACTTTAGAGGAGAATCGGAAGACCATGCTTTTAGAGTGCAAAAGTGTGATCCAGACTTGCAGCTTCTTGATGAACTGATGACTGCAACATTCTCTCAGCGAAGAAAGGAAATTATTGGTGACGAGCCCTTGTCTCTGTTGTCAGGGACAGATGGCCTGCTCTTCAGTGAGAGACAGGTAACCAATGCCAACCCAGACATCCACAGCAAGATAAATTACAAGGAAATTATGTATTTGCTTAAATTGGTAATGACATGACCGTTTTAAATGGATGGCCAATTTAAATGCATTTTGAGGTTCACTTATGTTTGTGAAATTCCCCAAACATACATAGTCCTTCGACACAATCTGGGATGCTGTTAAAAATAATCCACATGTTTCATAATGCTGTGGCCTGTCGTAAAGCTGTGCAACGATGAAAACGCACTGTTTAAACCGACGCATCAGAGCACACATTTCCAAAAGCTCACCTTATTTCTTCATCCATTTGTCCATTGTTTTGCAAGCTAGTGAGAATAGAATAGGAATAGTAAATTCATCAGTCTATTGTCTGTATCCAGTGTGGTTGGCGTCATTGAATGAATTGGTTCCTGTTTTGCTCTTGCCCCTTCTGGTGTTTAACATGGTGTAATTTTCCACATCCACTAATAGCTTGTTGTCTGCCGATCTTCCACTACATCTTAATCTTTATGTAAACTAGTTTAATTAAAAGCACATTGGCCTTAGATTACTTTTAGCTGAAATATCTCACTATTTGCTGACTTGCTCGCTCCCTCTCCCCTTGTCACCTCACTCACTGCTGCAGGGGGCTCTGAACTAGTTAGGTATGTAAGGCAGTCTGACACACTGTATGGCAATTGTGATGTAGAGAAAAAGTTGTTTGTGCAATCACAAATGGTCATTTTACTAGTTCTGAAACACTTAGTATTTGTATAGTACAATTACATCTAGTACTTATCGAGTACTTATGTAATTTGATTCCTCATATCAGACTATTTAAGCATTATGTTATAAGATGCTGTGTGATTTATGTGACGTAATCATTTTCATCTTCATTTGTTACTCCTCACTACTCAGTCGCTCTTTTCCCTCTCTCAATCTTTGCTGTCTTATGTGTCTGTCTTCAGATAAGTGCGGAGTTCAATAGACTGGTCACCAGCGATCTACTGCAGTCATTCTTGAATGGGCTAGATGCATTGGTTCCAAGTCTTTTAAAGCTACAAAGCAGCTGTATCATCAAGCAGGAAGTTGAGCCTTAGCAGTGTTATCCATCTCCTTGATAAGGAGGTATGAATATAAATGAACTTATCAATATTAGGGCTGGGCAAAAAATTAACTTTTCGATTTTATATATATATATAGATTATATATATATAGTAATTTATTTTTTTTTTTTTTATAAATGGGGCGAGATCAATTCTCACAAAGCCACAAATCGATCTTTTTTTTTCTGTATGTATTTCGCAACATTGAACACAGATATTGATTGGCGTTAAATCTTATTACATAGTCTTTTCCTCTAAATTTCATTCTCTCTAATTTACTTGACGATGTTACAGCGGGGATCTGTCATTCCTTCAGTGCTGAACATGGCAGATGCAGGTTCGCCACATGAATGACGTTGCGAACAGATGAAGGAATTGTCAATTGCGATCGGGTCAGTGCTTTATGGTCATGAAAATTATATTTTGCACACGTTTCCAGCCTTACCATTTAAGTATTCAAGCGCAACGAGAAACTCTCTCGCGCTGTCAGGTTTGTGCGCTCGCGCACCCGAAGATCACAGCTGTGCGCCTCAGACAGCATGCAAATATAAAATGAATTCTCTTTTACATCTCCTGCACTTAAATGGACAAATCACACACATTTGTCTCAAATTCCCGCCTTTCAGAGTATCCAAGTAAACAGTCGGTATGGCTTACAATTGTTCACTTTGCAATGAAAAGACAATCCTAGGATGTATATGACTTTCTTCTCTCTGATGAACATAATTGCAGAAATGTTAATAAATATCCTGACGCTTCCAAGCTTTAAAATGCAGTAATAGTGTTCACTGAGTATGAGCTGAAGAAAAGCTTCCATCCATCATAAATCTGTGCTCCCACGGCTCCGGGGGTAAGGCAGAAGCAAAGCGATGCGTTTTTGTAAAAAAAAAAAATATAATATATATCCATATTTAAGCAGTTATGATCAAATATCAAGCTTCCGCCAGGCCGCCTTCCGTCTTCAAGTTACGAAGAATGTAATCTGTGTTGCGTCAGTTGCACTTTTTCCTTAAGTTTATAGGGAAGGCGCTAGGGCTGGATGATTAATTGAAAGTAATTGCACTGAAATTCAGAACCTCTAACGACCGTAATTTTCCCATGTCGTTTTTTTAGTTTTTTTTTAATCTTGTTACTACTTCCCCCTTAAAAACATACTACGGCGTGTGTAGCCATGTGACTCCGCCCCGTCCCAGTCAGTTCAATCTGTTTTTTAATATTAATCAACTACAAAACAAAGAGAAAATCTTATTTGTAATTTAAGGACTAACCCTTAATTTGATTTGTACGTGGAAGATTATATGCAGTGTTCAGTGTTCCACAGGTTTGAAATATACTTGGGTGGTAGCCAGTGAAAAATCCTCCTGCTACCCACGACACAAAAATGGTCTACTACATGTGACAAACACTTTTTTTTTTTTTATAGTATTTTTATTGAAATTATTTTAATTATATTAAATGCATAATGCATTGTAAACTATGTAAAATTACAGTCATTTAAATGGTAGAGTTCTCCTGCTTGTCATATAGTGTGTCTCAGTGAATGCGACACAGATTTAGTGATACGAGTGAAATCTCTTTATTGAATAATATGCGTCAAATGTTCTTGGCTTTTCTTACTGTGGGGAGCAACCCAGCCAGAGACTACAATAATTTACTACAAATTAAATGGAAAATCAAAAGCTAAATACAATTTGTGTAACCAAAATACCAATAATGCCCAGAAGGGGGAAAAAAAAACAACTTCCGTGTGACTTTTAGTTATAAACAGCCTGAAATACAGCAGGCTGATTCTTCAGATGAGAGAGATAAATAAGCATTCTTATGTCTCTAAAAACATTGTATAAATGCCATGTTGTAGACATTGTCATAATTTGCCCAGCTAGAGATTTACATTATGTTCCTTTTTTTTTTTTCTATTTGTAATGTACCTGCTTTTACTTGTTTTAATAAATCTTTGAACTTACTATTAGTAGTTCATAGCAGTATCAAAGTATTCACAAATGGAAATCAACAAACAAAATTTAGTGGCGGTGTCACCTTTATTGCCAATATAAGGAATACATGGGTCCAAAAACACTATTATTATTCACAACGTATATATCTATCTACAATTTTATTTATATTTTTTGTGGTCGAGGGTCACATGAAAACTTGACTCCTCGTAGAATCATTCTCCCATTCAATCGCAGACTAGGAACTGAATCAAAATTGTAGATCCTTATATGAATCCGCGTCAGGACAATCATAAATCACAAACCAACCCAGCGCCTAGACATCAATAATGTCCATAACCAGGGTGACTATCATGAAAATTGTATATATGACAAGTCACTCAAATCTTGTTTTAATACAATTGTGCAATTGCGAGTACATCAAACCAGAACAAAGAATCAATCTAGCACTAACGTGAGTCCTCTACCACCCGTTCCTCATTTCAGAGACACTTCTCGAAAAGATAATCAAAGGATTTCTATGACTGATACACAACCAAATATTACACAATAGTTACACACCCTGTATGTTCACGTAGAATACTTTTGGAACTAACATATAACCAAGCAAGAGTGGGATGGGGTACAATGTATTACAACATAACTCGCTGCAGTCCTCTCATATAATATACTATAATATATAAAATAAATAAGCAAAATAAATATATATACCAAGTATATTAGACTTATATATCTCCATATATACCCACAACACACGCGCGATGGCAACATAACCGAATTAATTAGGCAAGACTTGAATTTCTGATCTAATATTTTTTCCGCAGGCACATTTTCAACAATATCAAACCCATCACTCGATACTAATACTTGTTAAATTTTGCTCTTTAATCATATTATAAGTGAATATAATAATTGTCCTGAGCTCACTGGAATGAAAATGCCGGATATATTTCGGCTAGTGGCATACATTACATTAGGACAGTTTCATCTTCCTTACATAGCAAAATAGCCAAAAAAAGATGAATGTAACTCTACTCACCTATAAATGTAATACTAGAACCCTTGCAACAAGTTAAGGCATGACCATATGGACACGTGAAAGGCTGGCATTGCGTCAGCAGGGTCAGACAAAAACAGGTGAAGACAGAACCAGATCTACAATGTTTAACTGCAAAATAATTGCGAATTTGCAGTTGTGCGAAAAAAAACGGAAACGTAGTCGCGTCGTGTACACCCCACTCTGGCGACGTCCTGTCTGCAAAAACTACAGAGTCATTCAGCACCAGTTAGAGAGCAGCTATAACTAGGAATGTGCCGATTGACATCGTGCTTGTCAGTCCACAGCTTCTCTACTCGTCCGCATCAGATTCATCCTACCCTACCAATACAGTCCCGAGCAAAGGTGGATAACCCGTCTTTTTGGTTCCCCACGCAAAACGTGTAACAGACACAGTCAAGAAATGAAAAGTGCACGGGTTTCCAGCGTCGTATGCCGGGCACAAATCGATCCGCCACAGATCACGGCTGCAGTTATACCCAGTCTAGCAATTTATACTTTTTATAGTTAAATCGTTCTATTTTTTTCTCACGAACTCATTGTTACTGGCTGTAACACACCAACCTGCCTATAAATTATGCACCCTCATGCAACTAAAGCTGCGTTTTCTTTCCAGCCTTTATGAACAATTGTATATCACTTATAAATTATTAAATACAAAATTAATATTAGTTATTAAGATTGATGTGGTTTGGAATTTGTAAAATGTGCCTGGGAAATAAAAAAAATATGATTAGAAAATCAACTTGCCTAATAATTCGCCACGTTATGATAACTTTTTTTGTGTGTGCTTTTGATATTTTGATTTTGACATTGACATTAATAATAATGGACCGAACAGTGGCTTATGATATTTCTATCATTTTATTGACCAAATATATTACATGCCTTATAAATTTAGGATTGAAACTGTACATTTGTTTTAGGTTCATGGTGAAACCCTGGATGTCCTTATGAAAGGAATGCCTGTGGCCTTCTAATTGGATATGAAGGGGTCCTGAATGATGCGTTTCCTCTTGATGTCTTCAACGTGGCTGTAGTGGTAGAGGAGACAATTGTTCTTCATGATCTCAGGGACATACCCACTGCCTTTGCTCTGTTAATGGGCACAATCTATTGCCTCAACCTTGAATACCCCCGCAACATGAAGTACTCATTTGAATTCATGCAGAAAGTGATCATGAAGCTTAAACCTGACCACTGTTCTGCCAAGATCCATGGCCTTCGAAACAAACTGCTGCGCTATAATTTATAGACTGAACGTTTCTTCCCCATCAACATGAACCAAATGTTTAAAAACAGTCAGAGGGGAAAAACAATATAGCCTTGTTCTGAAAGCAAGGTAGAATTTGCATTCTTTGGAGGACACTTCAGTTACTTGACACTGTTAAAAATTGATATCAACCATTTCAAGCGAAACCCAAGTACTGCTGAAAAATATCAGAAGCATAAATGTTTGGATGTGTTTTTATAACAAGGTTGTTCATTTTTTGTTATTTCTGAAGCTGTTGCTGAGGGGACAGTGTTATTTTGCATTCTGTTTACTCTAAAGGGTTAGAGTCTCTCTCTCTCTCTCTCTCTCTCTCTCTCTCTCTCTCTTTCCTCTTCTTTCTTTCTTTCTCTCTCTTGCCTCGTCAATTGGTCTACATGTAGATGAGATACAGATGTGAAAAGAGATTTACCCTCCCCCTCTGGAAGAGAAAAGACATTGTCAGATGTCTCGTTTATTCTCTCTCTCTCAAACTCCATCTCTTAGCTCTTGACAACTGTTTACATTTGAGTTTCTCTCTCTCTCTCTCTGTGCGCATGTGCTGAGTGAGTGGGCGGAGCTTTGAGTGTGAGCGTTTGACTGGTGTGGTGTGTCAGGTACGAGTGTTTCATATTTTCTTTCTTTTCTATCTTTTTTTTTCCCGTATTAGTTTTTTTGGGGGTTGACAAGGAGGGTATAGTATACCAGGGCTTTGCCCTCGGTTTTGTTTGGGGGGCATGGCTGCCTCAGACAGCGCGAGTTTTGATTTTCTGACGCGCCGCCATGGTGTTAAGGTAGACTCAGCTATAAGTGTAGAGGAATGTAGCCTGGCTATTGGAGAAGTGATTGGGCCTGAGAATATTATATCCGCGTCTCGTATGAACAGCGCTATTGTTGTGTTTTTGAAGACAATTGATTTAGCGAACCTGTTGGTAGAAAGTGGGATAGTGATTAATGACATTTTTACTCCGGTTCTCCCCTCTTTCCACCCCCTCGAAGAAGGTAATTCTATCAAATGTACCACCTTTCATTTCAAATGAAGTTTTGACCAAAATGCTTTCTCGCTATGGAAAAATAGTTTCCCCGATTAAGATGATTCCAATTGGATGTAAGTCCCCACTTTTGAAGCATGTTGTGTCATTTAGGCGTTACGTCTATATGATTCTACAAGATAACCTTGATGATTTAGATCTGTCTTTAAACTTTCGTCATGACAAGTTCAATTATGTCATTTTTGTTACAACAAATGGTATGAGATGTTTTGGTTGTGGCGAGACAGGGCATCTTATCCGCGCTTGTCCGGCCAAACTGAATAATCCTGCTAATAGTCATCCACCGGCTGACGGTGAGAAGAATGACGATGCCCGCGTTGAAGATATGCAAAATGCTACTACTGCTCTGCCTATTGTTGTTGAGGCGCCTGGAACGAGCTCAGTTCAAAATTTGGTACCAATAGCAGATACTGAAAGAGTAGTAGGAGTTTTGCCGACAGATAAGCCCATTGAAGAGGAGAGTGTTGTTGCCGCTTTTGCGGAGAAAGATAAATCATCCGCAGTGAGCGTTCAGTCAGCGGGCCAGCAGAACGAGTCGCGAAACGGTGACGGCCCTGCTGTAGCTATTGAACAACCTCTTTCAGACAATATAGAGCAGAATCAGTGTTCCGTTATGGATTTAGATGATTGTGCTTTTAAAACGCCTCAAAAGAGAAGGTTAAAGCAACATCATATTGGCAAACAGGCTAAAAGAATGGATAATTGTGACTTGAGTCAGACTGATACAGAAAGTGAAAGCGATTTCTCTGAATGTAGTGTTTCATGTAGTTTTACCTCAGAGTGGTTTTTCCAGCCGGCTTTATACAGTGGACGATATAAAGTCTTTTCTCAAAGTAACAAAAAATGCGAGAAAAGTGCGAGTTGAAGAATATTTTCCTGATGTGGCACAATTTATTGAAAAAGCAAAGGCTTTTAGGGGTGATGGAAGTTTTACTAATCAGGAAGTCTATCGACTAAAGAAAATTCTTGCTAAACTTAATGCTCAAACAGGACTCAGTAGTAGCAATGATAATGCTTAATTATCATCTCTCTGGGATTTTTTTCCTTCGGCTGTACTTGATATGTTTTTTTCTTTTTTCCTTTATGGGGGAATTTTCTGTTGCTTCTCTAAATGTGAATGGGGCAAGAGATATTAGGAAAAGGTTTCAGTTATTTGAGATAATTAAACAGAAGAGAATAGATGTTCTTTTTGCTCAAGAAACACACAGTGATATTCTAAATACTTCTGATTGGGCAAGAGAATTCGATGGCTTATCTATTTTAAGTCATTTGACCACAACCAGCGGTGGAGTTGCTATTTTATTTTCTAAGAACTTCATTCCTTGCTCTTATCAGGTAGAGGAAATTATAAAAGGGAGACTTTTAAAAGTTATAGCTCAGGTTTGAAAATTACTCCTTTATTTTCATCTGTGTGTATGTCCCAAATAATGCATTGGAGCGAATGATCTTTCTAGATACTCTGAGTAATGTTTTAGGTAATTGTAGTTCAGAGGATTTATTATTCCTAGGTGGGGATTTTAATTGCACTGAACATATCTTCGATAGAAATCACATTGAACCACACGAACCTTCACGAAAGCGACTCATTCAGTTATTAAAGTCGCATGAGATTGTTGACATTTGGAGGATTTTTAATGGTAATCAGAGGCAATATACATGGGCCCATGCTTATGACAACTCAATTTCATTAGCGAGGTTGGATAGATTCTATGGTTTCAAACACCAGCTTAGTTTTTTTAGAAGCTGTTCAATTGTTCCAGTAAGCTTTTCTGATCACAGCTTGATAAGGTGTGTTGTGTCTTTGAGCTCCATTAAGCCAAAAAGTGCCTACTGGCATTTTAATAACACTTTATTATGTGATAAACATTTTAAGGATGTGTTTAAAGAATTTTGGAACAATTTTAGAACTTTGAAGTCTTCTTTTCAGTCTTTACGGCAGTGGTGGGACTTTGCAAAAGTACAGATTAAACAGTTGTGTCAACAATATACTCGCAACGTCACAAGAGACATAACCTATTCCCTGAAAACAATAGAGAAAGATCTAGTAGAGCTTCAGGGGCTTGCTGATAGTACAGGAAATTTGACCCTTTATGAAACTTTTAATAAAAAGAAAAATTTACTAGCTGAATTGCTGGACACAGTTACACAAGGAGCTCTGGTCAGGTCTCGCTTTCAGAGCGTGGAGTTAATGGATGCACCCTCAAAATTTTTCTTTAATTTGGAGAAGAAAAATGGGCAAAGAAGGTTTATTCATGCCTTACGCTCAGATGCTGGAGTCTTATTGTCAGATCCTTCTGACATTCGAAGAAGAGCAGTTGGTTTTTATAAAGAGCTGTACAAAAGTGAACTCACACAACAAACTGCTGTTAATCTCTTCCTTGAGAATCTACCTCAGCTATCCAAAGAGGCTAATGCTGAACTCAGCAAAGCCTTAACCTTGGATGAGTTGGAGAAAGCTCTCCAAGGTATGGAGTGTGGCAAAGCGCCTGGAGTCGATGGGCTACCAGCTGACTTCTACAAGTCCTTTTGGCCAGAAGTTGGTCCAGATCTGTTGGAGGTACTTGGGGAAAGCCTAGCCAGTGGGCAATTACCCATAAGCTGCCGAAGAGCAGTCCTCACTTTGTTACCAAAAAAGGGAGACCTGAATGACATAAAAAACTGGAGACCTGTGAGTTTGCTGTGCAGTGATTATAAATTGCTCTCTAAGGCTCTAGCTAATAGATTGGGAGAAGTATTGGAGCAGGTGATCCATCCTGACCAGACATATTGTGTGCCGGGTAGACGAATTTTTGATAATATATCTTTCATTAGAGATGTTTTGGACATTGGTAAGAGTCTCAACATAGATTTTGGCCTGGTGTCATTAGATCAAGAAAAAGCTTTCGATCGAGTTGAGCACAACTATTTATGGGATGTCTTGGCAGCTTTTGGTTTTTGCCCCGATTTTATCTCTATGATAAAGGTTTTGTACAGTGATGTTGAGAGTATATTGAAAGTTAATGGTGACTTATGTGCTCCTTTTAAGGTTTCTAGAGGGGTTAGACAGGGTTGTGCCTTGTCTGGCATGCTCTATGCTTTATCAATAGAACCTCTTTTAAATAAATTAAGAACTGATTTGTATGGTTTGTATATTGCTAATTGTCCAAAAGTGTTTAAATTATCAGCATATGCTGATGACGTTGTTATTTTAATTAGTTGCCAGAGAGATGTAAATTTGTTACTAAAATTATTAAAAGATTTTAATGTTGTTTCTTCTACAAAGGTAAATTGGTCTAAATGTGGAGCCATATTGGTCGGAAGTTGGTTGAGTGGAGAGCCGAATCTCCCAGATGGTTTAACCTGGTCTAGGGAGGGTTTTAAATACCTTGGAGTGTTTTTAGGAAATGAAATGGTTGTGGGAAAAAACTTTGAAGGGGTTGTTGAAAAAATAAAAGGTCGTCTTGACAAATGGAGATTTTTGCTTCCAAAAATGTCATATAGGGGGCGTATATTGATAATTAACAACCTGGTAGCATCTTCTCTCTGGCATCGTTTGATTTGTGTGGATCCTCCACCAGATTTTTTGTTAAAGGTTCAGTCAATGTTAATAGACTTCTTTTGGGATAGGCTGCACTGGGTTCCAAAAGCGGTCTTGTATTTGCCCAAGGAAGAGGGAGGACATGGACTTATTCATTTGCAGAGCAGAACAGCGGCTTTTCGGCTTCAATTTGTCCAGAGACTCTTGACTGGATCAGTGGACTCAAATTGGAAATCTATAGCCTTTGCTATTTTACGGAATTTTGAAGGCTTAGGCCTGGACAAACCTTTGTTTTGGTTGGATCCCAATAGGATGGACATTTCCAAGCTACCTGTTTTTTATCGGAACCTTTTTAAAGTTTGGTCTTTATTCACAGTAAAAAGACCCAGTAGTACATGCTCATTGCACTGGTTATTGCAAGAACCCTTAATTCATGGTTCACGCATGGACATATCTTGTGAAGGACCTCTCCCTGCACTTGAAGGACTTCTTCTTTCTTCTGGAGTATCGACACTTGGACATCTATCAAGAATAGCAGGAACAGATTTTAAGAATGTTGATTCAGTAGCCGGACATTTGGGTCTTCACTCGAAACGCATAGTGGCTAAGCTTCTTGAAAAATGGAGGCTTGTACTCATAGCAGCAGAATTCAGACTGCTGGAGGACTATTCAAAGGGTTTAATCTCTCCAGACTGTAGAGATCCTTTTCCTAATCTTTTGTTATCACCTAATCTAGAAGAATGTAAAGGTGTTTTTTATCATCTGAAAATTTGACTTTAATTGGTTCTGAGCTGGCTTCTGGAAAAGCCTTGTATAGAAGCTGTGTCAAATCCTTGAATAAAAGGTTTTTAGATAACAGGGTGGATACACCCTGGCGTACTATCCTCCAGTTGGAGGAAAGTTCAAAACCACAATGGAGAGCTCTTTATAAGTCACCATTAGCTAGGAAAATTGGGGATTTACAGTGGAGAATTTTGCATGGTGCAATTGCGGTTAATTCTTTTATTTCAGTTTTAAACCCTGTTGTTGGTCACGGTTGTTTTTTTTGTTCACAAAGGGAAACTGTGTTTCATATGTTTATGCAATGTGTCAGATTAAAACCATTGTTCACTGTTTTAGAGAATTTGTTTGTTTGTTTTGGGGAAACCTTTTCTATCAGAATTTTTATTTGTGGTTTTAATTATGTGCGGAGACACCGATTTAAGTGTCAACTTTTGAACTTTTATTAGGTCAAGCTAAAATGGCAATTTATAATACAAGAAAACAAAAAATTGAACACAACTTAGATTGTGATTTAAAAGCTGTGTTTTTCAATTCTGTGAAATCCAGAATTCTAATTGATTTTCACTATTTTAAAGCCATGAAAGATCTAGTTTCTTTTAATTTGATTTGGTGTTTTAAGGAAGCTTTGTGTGAGGTTATTGATGATAATCTGTACTTTGCACCCCTCTTAAGCTAATTTTGTGTTGTCATTTTTGTTTTTTGTTTATTAGTGTGGTATTTGGCTGGATAATGTTTTAGATTTTGTAATAAAGGATCTTTGAAATTCAATTCTCTCTCTCTCTCTCTCTCTCTTCTCTCTCTCTCTCTCTCTCCCAATTTGTGTCTTTCTTCTCCCCTCTTACATTTCTGTACCACTAGTTTTTCTTCTAATGTTGATGAAATGTTTAAGCATGTTTGTTTTTAAATGGCTTATTAGAATGTTTTTTAATGTTTATTAGAATTGTATTCTAAAACCAATGTTTAATGTATTTTTCAACTTGTTACAATAAAATTTAAATATTTTTGAGCAGATGAGTTAATTCATTGAGCCAATTTTCCATAATGTAACATAGTTGTTTTAACTCAGAGAATCAAGTTGAAACATTTAAAAATGTAACCTGGTAAGTTGTTTTAACTCAGATAATCAAGTTGAAACAACAAATGTTCATTAGTTTGAAAACTTGTAAAACACATCTTTTTGAGTTGAGAAAACAAATTTCTTTAAGTTGAGTTGACTCATGTTTTTAAGGCAGCAGGTGAACTTTCGTTTCTAAGTTTAACTGACTTGAAATGTTTTACAGTGTGTTTACAAGACGGCAAACTCGGCGAAAAAAGCCAGCAAACTCGGGTTTGATTTGGGTATGCTGCAGCCTCTGTGTAATAACTAAAATAATGTTTATATATCATATTTTCTGGCTAGCTTACTTTAGTTTTTTATAATACACCATACTTTAACCCAAACTGAATCATTAAAAACAAGTTTAAATGGATAAATCTTGTATAATTATTTTTGATTCTTAATTTTCTTTTCTGTCATACTCAAATTCTTGTTAAAACACATTAGACATGCTTATTCTGTGCATTTTGAACACTTCTTGTGTGAAATTATATTTATCAAAAGTGTGCTTTCACTTTAATTGAGCGTCAGCAGCGCAGCAAAAATAGACTCGGCGCCGAAACCTCCGCTTCACTGCTGCTCACGCGACGCTCCTGCTTTACGCTTACGCGCTGCTCCTGCTGCCTGTGTGAATGCATCCGTTGGTTAACATGGGCGCCGAAAAAAATACGCGCTGCTCACGCGCCGCTTACGCTTGCAGTGTGAAACAGGCGTAAGTCAATAAATAACTAACAAGATGGGCAATGTGCCAAATCAAAGTGTTTGTATTTATTTACTGAAATTAATAATTGAAAATAAATAAATCATGGTGCTCTTGACTTGCAGCACAGATATATCAGATTCGCCTCTACTGTAATAAACAGAGTTAATAACTGCTCGATTTAAGGGCATTTTAAGCAAACGAGAAGCTTGTGAAGCGCGGAAGCTCAAGCGGTTGCCGTGGTAACGAACAATGCCCGCTAAAGAAATCATTTTTACTGTAAAATATTTGTATTACAAACAAGAGCTAAAAACGTAACAATGTTTTGTATATTTTTTTATAAATGTTTTGTATATTTTCGCGTAGTATTTTTACCTTTCATATTGACGTGAAGGATGGCAAGCGCTGCTGCTCGATCTGCCCTCCGTCTGCTGCCTATCCCACTGAAAATGAACTGGGATCTCGTGGTTGTACTGTAGCCCAAGTAAAATGCACCCCCTGACCAAAGGCATAATGTATATTAATAAAATAAAGTAATAACGAATAAGTAATTGTAAATACAAACAAGCTGGGCAACGTGCCAAAACAGCCAAGCCACCGGGATTTCACTTTTCCCAGCTGCTCGCGATGGCCAGTCGATACTGCCTTATATTTAGCACAGTTATTATATTAATAATAAAAATGACAGCATTTCGGGTGGAAAAGGTCATCCTCTGTGTTCAGTCTTTTAAACTACCCCTTAACATGCATGCAGTGTAAATAAAGCAGTTACATCAATGAGATGATAGTAGTCCGCGGCCACACCCCCATGCTAATGGTACAGCCCACTCGCCCACGGCGCAAATTACAAGACAAAAAAATGGAAAAATAGAAAATCGGTTAGATTTTATTCAAATTATTGTTTCTTAAGTCATCATTTTGCAAAAATGAAAAGGTAAGTGCTTAAAGGTTGAACTTCTGTTTGTTAACCATTGCTATTTTTTTTTTTTAGCTCCATGGCCATGCATGCCTGATCTCTATTTTATAATTTGAGTTTTGCAGTATTAATCAGTGGTGGTATGATTCATGTATGTAGTTTATTTTTATGCAAAGTTAACTGAATTAATGTTTTTTTACTTGCATCAGTTTCTATATTTTTTTTGGCAATTCAGCAGCTGATGATATTTATATCATTACTCACATTATAAAGCTAACATTATTTCTAAGGTTCAGAAAGAAAACTTTCATATAGATTCAGTTTACTTGTTTAGTTACCTAAAAAAGGCACATAGTTTCAAAAAGTGGGCCAAAGATGTATTATAGAGAATGATACCAAACTACAGAGAAAGAAAGAAAGAAAGAAAGAAATTAACACCAAAAGAAAGAAAGAAAGAAAGAAATTAACACCAAAAGAAAGTGGTTATTCACACCACCCTCCTGTTAGCAAGACACACACAAAAAAAAAGCGATATGGGGTGAAGCCCTGAAAGAACAGCAATGGCAGTCTGCAGGCAGAAGAGCAAAATCAGCAGAAATTGAATGTACATGAACAGATAAGTATACAGTATGTGAGAATGAACTAAAAATGAACAGAAGTTTGGGTTTGAGTAAACATAGAATAAACAATATAAACATTTAAATAATTATTCTGTTGCAACAGGTAAAAGAATTTAACAAAAAAGTGTATGACACATTATATACACTTTTATAAAGATGCACCATGGAAGAATCAAAATGTTGTATTGTAACATGTATTTGTTTAATGTAGGAAATTTTGAACAACTAGATTTCACATTTGTTAAACAATGTATACTTTAAGCAGCAACCCAGTATTCTAGTAATTTAACCATGATGTAAACAACAGACAAACATACAGACAGCGCCCACAAGCACTGTCTATGCGCGTTCCTCTCCAGACAGAATACGCCCAGAAATGTGTATATCAAGTGTCAGTATTTATGATACATGTATTTCAAATACGTATTTCAAATACAAAATAGTAGTTTGTAATTTGTATTTGATAGGGTTGAAGAAAATGGCTTTGTATTTTGTATCAAAATATTTTAGTGTTTTGTATTTTTGTAGTTTTAAAATACTGTAAAAATACTTTGAAAAAAGTCTACATAATGACATCATAAAAATGCAACCTCTGATTGGTGCTTGATTAGTGGTTTGCCCAGACGTGTTGAGTTTAGAACAGATGTTAAGTTTTGGTGTTTGTTTTAGTAGCCTAGGCTAAATAGTTTACCAATTTACATAATGTTCTTGAAAACTATTATACCGAGCAGCAGCCTTCTATATTTATGATCAACAATTAATTGATTAATTAGTTAGTGTAACACGGCGGGACTCAGGCAGAGATCCATTTGCAAGCTTTAATTAAAGTAAGCGTGGTCGTACAGGCAGGGTCTAGGCAGGGGCAAACAGGAACAGCAAGGGCTAGGCAGAGTCGTTGTCAGGATACAGGCAGTAGATCAGGGCAGGCAGATATCGTTCACAGTCCAGATAACAATAAACAGTCCAAAGGCAGAAGGCAGAGAATCATAAACAGGAAACAGGCAGGATCAATAACAGACAGGCAGACAGGATACAAATATTCAGAATTGTCACAGGAGTAAACAAGACCTCGCAATGAGATAGTGTGTGAGTGAGTCTTAAATAGTCCAGAGAATGTGCTAGGCTGTATGTGGCAATGGGTGATTGGTGTAGAGCAGTGGTCGCCAACCCGTCGATCGCGATCGACCGGTCGATCTTTATCACTGTTCCAGTAGCTCGCGAAAATAACAGAAATATGAGTACAAAAATACATTACATTTCTCCAGTCTTTGTACTGTATTTTTGTATTTATTTTTCTGTTATTTTCGGGAGCTACTGGGACAGTGATAAAGGTAAATAGCCCACATCATGTCCGAGTCTGTAAACGGCCGTAAACAAGAGGCCAGAGACGCTGAAGACGGATGCGAAGAGGAGACAATTCTGTAGCAGACAGAGCAGCTCACTGTTCACGATGCTCGAAATATAGGAAGAAAATATAAATATTGAATTGGTTGTGAGGGGTTATATGAATGCATCTCTAAAAGGAATTACTGTCTTCAGAAAAATTTCGATGGCAATGTCATTTTACTTTCCTCTTACTTCCGAATAAAGTAGCTAATTATTAGCGCAGTTCAGCTTTGTTTACAGCGGTAACCAAGGAAACGCTGTATCTCTGCTGCTCCATAAGCGCCACCTGCTGTCAGAGAGTGAATCTGCGTCTCATTCAGCCTGCTGTTTTTGTTTCAAGCTTTTTTGTGTGTAGCATATAATTTCACTAAGATAAAGTCAGACCATTGTGTTTTTGCTTTAAATCTTGAAATTAAATCTCAATTAATTCAAATAAAAAACAACTGCTCATACAATGTGATAGCATCTTTGTTTGGATTGTGATTAAAAAGCAGTGGTTCCCTCTAATTTGAAATGGCTATGTATTTTTGTTTATAATAATAATAATAATAATAATAATAAATATCTGCAACCAGTATAAGAATCGGCCAATTTGCTTGTAAAAATAAATAAATAAATAAATCAGAATCTAAATTGGCCATGAAAAAATACTAAATACAATCTGGGCTGTCTTTTTCTATCAAGTAGATCTTGTCTTTCATAAAGGTCGAGGTCAGGGATCTTGGGCTTAAAAAGGTTGGTGACCACTGGTGTAGAGTGTGCATGTGACTGGCAGGGAGGATTATGGGAATTGGAGTCCGGAACTGTGACAGTTAGATACTAGTTGCTATGAATACAAGTGCCATCAGTTGTATTCTTATGAATGACTTGTCATTGAGTCAGTGTTGCTGATGCAAAGTAGGCCCTTCGTTACCAAAGACCAAATAACTAAATTAGGATTAGGGGTGTCGCAATATACCGGTATTGATGATAACCGTGATATTCAAAGCATGAAATATCGATATTGTGTTAATTTAGGGTGTGACAATATACCAGTATTGACGATAACCACAATATTTAAAATGAATAGGATTCTTATGATAGCATGACATGTAAATACTCCAGCGCCAGTACCTGGTTGAGCTCTCAGGTGGCAGTATTGCACCTTAACGCTGACATCTGTCAAACAAGAAGAAGACGCAGCGCGCAGCTATTCCGAGCGGGAGAGCGAGAGGATGTTTTATTTTAAAATCCATTTTGATGTATTTTTGCCCAACCCTGGCCATTGCAATACATCCACTGTCAACATTAGCGCGTGGTACTGTGGACGCAAGCTGGTTAAGGCCACACCCACCCTCCACCTTGCCCCGCCTCTCTCCTCCTCATTAGCATTTAAAGCTACAGACACAGAAACGGCCATGTCCTGAGGAAAGCTCATTACTGGCTCACAGTGGCTGAAATTCTGCACCAAGGCTGAATTTCGGGAAAGAGATTTCAGATACAGTAATAGGGACCACTTAAAAGCATCCAAAAAGCAGCATGTCATGGGACCTTTAAGATCTTCCATGATTAATGGAAATTTAATGGTTAGTGATAAATGGTTGCATTTTGAAAAGGAAAAAAACATAGTTTACTGACACTTATTCATTCACAAACACAAAAAATGACATTAAAAAGCATTTTTTTTATTTTAACTGATTTTTCATAAAGGTGAAGAAACAAAATACAAAAAGCATTACATATAATTCCTTTAGGTATAAGGAACTTGAAAATATAGTAGGAATTTACATTTGTTTTAACACTTTTATCTAAAGGTAAAGAAAACACAAAAGGCAATATATTATATGACACTGTATAAGGAAACAGAAAGTATATTACCCATTAGAGGAATTTACATTTGAAACAATGTGTCTTTATACATATCCTGTAATATAATCTTGATATCCATTCACTGTTGTAGTTACATGGAAAAAAAAAAACACTTAAGAAACATTATTATACAAACTGACAAATGTAACAGTAGTTATATGTACTGCTATGTGACAAACACACACACTAGATGCATACAGTAGTTATACATACTCCTTAATGTAAGACACACCCACACCACCTCCCAGCAGACATCTTGTTGTTTGGGATTTAGTGGGTGATGTGATAGAGCCTGATGGTTGAGATTCAGTGGGTGGTAAGGTAGATGTTTGAGGGGTTGACGTAGGTGTAGTGATGGATGTAGACTTTGTGGTTTGCAAAAAAAAAAAAATCTTCTAGCATGAAATTCACATGTTCTTCATTGGTGAGCAATAGTGTGCTGGACGATGGTGTTGTAACAATCAGGGTTGGAGCTTAAAGGGACTGAGTTTGAACAGTTGACATGCATGTTACATTACTATTGTGAATGCTGATGTTGACAGGTGTTTAGTACGGTGCTCGAGAGCTCAACACTGTGCAACTGAAGAAAATATCTTCATCAGTTTGACAACACATGTGCATGCAAATACAGAAATGTGCTGCAAAAGTTCACAACTCATGCAAATACAGAAACGCACGGCAAATAGCACATACCAGGCCCGGCGGTCTCAAGCCCCCTTTTGCTATGATCTGAATGATGATGATGATGAGGCTACTTTTAAAATTAAATTGATATTTTAATTTGCCCTCAGTAATTTATAGCGCATCACGCATAACCGACGCGCTGTAATAAGTTAGATTAGCTAACCCCTCATTCAAAAAACAACACATCTCTTCCCATTTTTTTTCAATACGTATGGGCCACAAGAGAAATATTAAGAAAATAAATTAAGGTTAAATAGTGTTATCAGAACATGTTGAAGCAGAGCTTTAATCGCTGAGTTTTTACTTTCACTTTCTGCAGTGAATAATTGACTTGGATTTGAGACATAAAATCAAATAAGTTATTTAAAATATATATTATTTATTATTAATAATTTATTAATAATATATTTTAAGTAAGACGTGGAAATTCAATTGCCCTAAAACCCACAAAAATGTCAGACATTGAGACAAGTGTGTCAAACCCTATTAAATTTGTAGAAGTCCTTAAGAAAAATACACGATATGCACAGCTCTCATGCCCAGACTATAGGGCAATACTTCTTACAGACCTAGATGTCACAGAAGATGTGCTTCCTGAAAAGTGCCCAGCATTTTCATTAGATAATGACAAAATAGAAGGGGAAGGAGTTTGTAAATCTCCGGATACACATTTCTGGGTTAACCCTGATAATGACCACACCTTTTTCGGACAACTAAAGGTTTTCTTAGAAAGCAGAGTGGGCAGCAGACAGGATGTGTCACGTGCTGCAAATACTAAACAGGGAAAGAAAGAGTCACCAACTGCTTTTGTTTCGAGGTTTAGAGAAGCATGGGGACGGCATTCAAGGCTGTTTGTAGATGATGCTATGAAAGCCTTGTTTATAAATACATGTCTTAACAACATGAATCAACAAGAGGGACAATTGATTAGAATTACAACAAATGATCTGCTAGAGAAAGCCATTGAGCAGTTCTGTCGAAGAATAAGGGAACTTGATGCTTCTGGTTATTTTGAAACAAGCGTTAAACAGGAAACTGCTATGATAGCTGTTGTGCGTTTACAGACAGAATGGAAACTATACCAGTGGCAGCATTATTTGCCACAGCTGTGGCAGAAAAGGCCACATAAGCAAGGTCTGCTGGTGTTAGCCACAAGGGGGCAACAAACATCAGCAATGCACAGGTAACAGAAATAATCGTCCCCTACAGGCACAACAGCATCCACGATACCAGACTACGTGGCATAACTCCCAGCAACAATATATGCCTACAGAGTGATGTAAGTTCCAACTTCTCAACTGGAAAACACGTGACAGCAGATAAAATGTTAATCTTTTTTGTGGCATACTATACCACACAGATTGGCATTTTGTATATCTGAGCTAACATTGCAGAAAGTTACAGTACAAAAAAGATTATCATTTTTAACCTGTGCTGTTTTTTTCTGATGAAACTCACTGTAAATTCAGTTTCTTTCCTCCTCTCTGTGTATTAGACACCATGAAAAGAATGTCGAAAATGTATGTATACCTGAGTTAATCAGTAGTGCATGATTCTAACAATGCAAAGTTCAAGAGTTCAGTGTTCAGGTGTCAGGGGTGGTTGCAGCTATCGCAGTTGTTAAAGGTGCCCTAGAACCCCTTTCACAAGATGTAATATAAGTCTAAGGTGTCCCCTGAATGTGTCTGTGAAGTTTCAGCTCAAAATACCCCATAGATTTTTTTTTTTATTAATTTTTAACTGCCTATTTGGGGCATCATATAAATGGGCCGATTCAGGGTACGCGACCCCTTTAAAGGTGCCCTCGAATGAAAAATTGAATTTATCTTGGCATAGTCAAATAACAAGAGTTCAGTACATGGAAATGACATACAGTGAGTCTCAACTCCAACTGGCATATGCAAATATTGGGGGCGTACATATTAATGATCCCGACTGTTACGTAACAGTCAGTGTTATGTTGAGATTCGCCTGTTCTTCAGAGGTCGTTTAAACAAATGAGATTTATATAAGAAGGAGGAAACAACAGTGTTTGAGACTCACTGTATGTCATTTCCATGTACTGAACTCTTGTTATTCAACTATGCCGAGGTAAATTCAATTTTTGATTCTAGGGCACCTTTAAATAAATTGTAAAATTTCTCTGTCACACTTTATATTAAATATAAATGTTAGTATATAGTAGTTAAAGTCATTTAAAATAAAGTGGGACCACATATTCTTTATATACATTTTCTGACAAATTTTCTTATGAATAAATTATACGTTTTCTTATAAATAAATACATTTCCTTGGTATGGAACAGCCACTTGTGTCAGCCGCCAGACGCAAAGCTGACTGAAGACTGAAACAAAAGGGTGGCTGTGATGGAGCTGTTTTCTGTTGTTCTCCATCTTACACCATGACCTGAAACAAAAACATATACATCAGCATTATTTAAATAAATACATTCATGGCATTTAGAGCAAACTTGACTTGGTCTAGGATGATATGAAAAAACATTGGACAAAAATGAGTCTTTTAGGATCTTAAACCAGTCATGGAGCTGCATCTCTTCCAGCCCGAGTCTCTGCTCTGGATCAGGCTGCAGAGAAGCACTAATCGTCAGGCAGCATTCTGTGCAAAAAGATGAGACACATCTGATTATTAGCTCATACTGTACACCTATTTTGAATGATTATGAATTCAAATTGGCCCTCTTTGTTTTTTTTTAAATGAAGCTCTCACCTTGTGACAGGCCAGGTTTGCACCATTCGTCTTCGCTGATCATACTCAAGTCGTTGTCTGAGGGATAATACCCACACACCGTGGCAAACAGGAGGATCCCTAGTGACCACAATGTCGCGGTTTTGCATGGTAACCGCCGTTGACATGGTACTCCGGTGGACAGTGTACTCTTGTGCCTGTGAAGAGATTTTGTTTGATGTTTAATACTTTACCTCAGCATGTTGACTATACATAGGATGTGTTTGGGTGAGCTAATTAATGGTTCATAATACATACCACGGAAGGCCATGTAGGGAGACTCCTTCATGAGCTCACCGCACCCAAAGTCAATCAGTTTGGCTTCCAAGGTGTCATGGTTTATCAGCACGTTCTCCAGTTTTATGTCTCGATGGAAGACTCCACACTCACAGCAAACGTTAGCAGTGTGAATGACCTGCTGCATAACGTGCCTTGCTGTCCTCTCATTGAGACTTCCTCCTTGAAGCTTCATGAAGCTCAACATGTTCGTGCATGGGATGGGGCGTTCCAGGACTATGATGTAGTGGTCCGGGTTGTCCTGCCAGTCCAGCAGTTTAATTATCTGGGGAACTCTGGGGCCTTTATTGGTCATTAATGTCAGGCCCGATCTCCATGGGGAGGCGTTTGGGATGGCCAGGCTAAGATAAAGAACAAATAATAGTTAGTTGGAGGTGATTTCCCAGATTAACATGAATATAAGATGTTATAAACTGAAAACAGTGACTGAGAAGCAATAACACGGTGTACTCACAACTAATATATATGGCATATTTGGCTTCTTTTCTGCAATTTTCAAAGCCACCTAAAAAAAAACAAAAACAAAGAATAAACAATTAGCATGTCAGGTTTATATCATTCCAGTCAAACCTCTTGAAGAGATATGCAAAGTTTTGTAAGTAAAAAAGTTTAAGGAAAAAATTATACCTTAATGCCATTCTTGCAGCAAGTCCCTGCTTCCACAAAGCCACGCCCTCCTTGACCCAGCTTGTGTCTAAATTCATATTGCCAGCAAATGTGGCCTATTAACCCTTAATCGGCTCTTGAAGTCCAGCTGACCCCGCTGACAGTTTCCTTAATTTTTAAAAAGTGTTCCCTTCATCCCAGGGGCATGAAACTCTGTGAATTTTCCTAAATAGTCTATCTAAACATGCACAAAAATCTGGGCTTGATTTGGTTGTTCTAAAGGTGTGTAAAAAAAAAATCACTGTTTTAGTCCTTTGGGGTCAGATTGACCCCACATTGAAAATGAATGGGAAAATTAAAAAATGTACTTTTTTTTTCATTTCATTTTGTCAAAATAAATAAATAAATCCAGTATAAATCTGAAATGTTCTACATTTCCATAAAGATCTGGTCCTTGACGATAAACACAAAGTTGAACGAACTTTCTATCTCATACACACACACATACACACACATGTGTGTGACTGCAACAGAGAGTATTTTTATATAAATTGGCAAATAAAATGAACAAAACTGGCCTAAATCTGAAAAATGTAATTACATGTAAATAAAGTTACATGTAAATAAAGGTCTGGTCCTTGGCTATAAACACAAAGTCGAACTAACTTTCTATCTCATACACACACATACATACACACACATAAACACAAACACACACAGTCCCTATTGAGTCTCTATTGACCTCTATTGGAGATATGTTATCATTACACTTTCTTTAACTATAATTCCTAAAGTTTTTCCACAAACCTCTAGATGGTAGTATTCTATCCCTAACACATAGAACGATGTCCAAAAACAATTTAGATTTAATTAAGTTCATCATTAATGTGATTTTTTCATTAAAAATCAATTTTTCATAAGCCAATGTATGACATGGTTAAGTAATTGTGCAGTAAATAGGTAGAAAAACAAAATATCCACAAAACCAAAGCATAAATGCATAGATGAGAAGTACATAAAAAAATGATATAGTTTATCATATAAAAAAATGTATATTTCCTTACGCAATCGCTCTGTAAATGTTTGGGGTCAATCTGACCCCAAAGGATTAAAACGTTGGTACAATTAAGATGCGCTTAAGGGTTAAAAGATAAGCACTTGTAGTTACCATGAAGTATACTGTATATAATATATATATATATAAATCTTGTCTTTTTTAGAGTACGTTTACAGGACAACGATGTACTAAAAACAGAAAAGTTTTTTTTTTTTGTATAGATGACAGTGTTGTCAAGACGATCCCCATTGACACAGATCCACAAAAATGAATAATAAAGCTGTATTATATATGTCAGGCCAGTAGTTGGTGATGTCACTTTGTAAAGAAACACTACACGCCTATAGACTAAATGATCTTTATTAACATTCACATTGTTGTTGCACACAAAATCTAGCACTGTTAACATTAAATAAATATTAGTCACTCAAACCCCTTTATCTAAACCTCTTAACTGTCAGTTGTGCACATCCACCATGTTTTGTAGTTTTTTTTAAACACTTTTTACTCATGTTTGTAGTTCTGAACCGAATCCTCCTGCAATGTGTTGTGGGCAATATTAGCTGTTATAGTGTGCACGGATCCACACTCGAAAATCTACAGGAAATAGTAGACCATCCGGGGACTTTTGGCATACTCTTTTACACATACTATGTGTTGGTACACACTTATTTCAATCTCACATACTATTTAGGATGGACAGTATGGACACTGAGATGCAGGGCGTCACTTGCTTCATTCCTGAATCAGTCACCCATTTTAAACATTTTGGTTGAGTGATTTGGTCACTCAATAATTAAGAACTGCCGCCATCTAGTGGAGGTATTAGTTTCCCTTTTAAAAGTAGCCCTATGATTTTTTTCCCCCCAACATTTCATATTTCTGTATTTATTTAAAACATTATATATAAATACTCTAACACTGCAATTACAACTGCATAAATAATATGTAATATCACTTGAAGTGCAGATTCTTTGCCACTTCTGCAGTGCTAAAATGTTTTTTGTTTACACTGATTTCATTGATTGATCACAGCCCTGTAATGTCTTAATTCTCTGAATTATTATAATGTAAATGGGAAACAAATTTCTGCTTTCTATTGTATTGGAAATAAAAGTATGAAATAGGCTATTAAATAATAATTACTTAAATTAATGAAAACAAGTAATTAATTCCAAATTGTTTACTTTTTCAGAATAAAAACCATGTTGCCCTAACTGGTGCCCATAGCCAAACAGTTATACCTGTTACCAGCAAGTTGCAACCCACCATTGACAGGAACTATACTCTCATTCCAGTGTAATAATCAAGGAACTTTGCTGCCGTATCATGGGTGCAGCAGGCACAATGATATTACGCAGCGTCTCTCACAAATGTCTCCATGGTTGCAAGGCACGCTCCCTGTGCAAGCAGGGGGTCACAGGCGGTGCGTAATATCATTGCTCCTGCTGCACTCATGGTACGGCAGCAAAGTTCCTTGATTATTACGCCGGAACGAGAGTATAGTTCCTAGCCATATCCATATCGGCCTAGAAAATTGCAACCTTTCATTTTCCGTCGGTCTTAGTACACGATGTAACTACAGAAGAGTCAAGTTTTAAATAGGAAAAATATCGAAACTCTTTGGTCATTTTTGAGCGAGATGCTAACGGTCTAATCAGATTCAATGAACTATGCTAAGCTATGCTAAAAGTGGTACCACCAGACCCGGAGATCGGCTGAATGGTAAATGGAAAACGGTAAAACTCAACTGTTTAACTCTAGGATAGTTGGAAAATGAGCCAATTTTCAAAAAATTTGGAGTGTTCCTTTAAAGCTCAAGATTAATTCACAAGTTCACAAATTTACAAGGAGCGTTTAAGGAAGTCCTTTTTACCAACCGCTATTAGACTGTACAACTAGCCTTATACAAGATGATAGACTAAATTTTAGGATTACTTGGTTGTATATACTCATAATTAATACTGGAGAAAAGTAAAGTGTTGTTGCTGTTGTGAATGTTGTTTATGTTATGTTATTTATTTATTTATTTTATTGTTGTGCTGCTGTCACATGTAAATTTCCCAACCTGGTCTCATGGAAAGACGTACCTGTGGGAACGTTTTCGCGAGTCGCAAAAATATGTACCAATACGAACATATCACTGCAGTTTCCAACTGAAATAAAAGTAAAACAGCAAGCGTTTTTAATCGGTTACGATAAGACTTGTTTTTACGTCTCCTTGCACAATATTATGTTATGACTTCAAAACGCTTTTTACCAAAGTGCACAATTTGTAAACTAATATATTTTGGACTTTTCATTGGTTAACCAGCTCCTTATGTTTCGCTTTTCAGACATAACAAGCTTGCTCGGTAGTTCAGCTGATACGGAGTTAAAAATCAGGATGAGGAAGGCTTCGGTACAAATCCGGGGAAAAACGAGTCACGGTAAAAGAGCTCAAAAGGCAGGAACACACCAAGCCGACGGTCGGCCGTCGGGCAGTCTTTGTTCGTTGACCGACTAAGTTTTCTCAGTGTGTTCCACACCGTCGGCTGAAGTTGGTCCTCGTCAGCTTCTTTTTCTGGCCGATTCGACATGTTGAATCACCGTCGGTCCATCTGATCATTCTGATTGGCTGTTCAGCTACTGCCACCTGCTGGTACGGAAAGGCATTTCATCTTACACAGGCACAGAACAGACATGCTACTTGGCTGTCGACTGATTTGGTGTGTCAGGGCAACCTCGCAGTCTGCTTTCGTAGCCACTAGTTCGTCAGCGTTGGCTTGGTGTGTTCCTGTCTAAAGATGAGAGATCAAAACAAGCTAAAACGGCACGATTACGGATGCTTTTTATGTCACATTTGCTTTTGTTAACACTATCGGGTAGGTTTAGGTGTAGTGTAGGTGGTACATTATTTTAAAAAATAATAGAGCACTACACTTTTAGCGCCACTCACCGGACAAAATTTCAAATCAGAACTGCGGTGATTCGTATAAAAACCAACTTCATAAAAATATAACATATTCACGTTTATCTGTTCCAGCAAAAAAATGAACATGCTTTTAGCACCACCACTCGGTGGACATTTCACATTGAAACTTCAGTGAAATGTACGTATTAATACGTATTTTGCGATTTGCAAAAACGAGACCAGGGCTGCGTTCAGCCCCGAAAAAATGTTGCAAAATATTTTTTGAACAGAAACGGTGGTGCGTTGAACTTTGGTTGAACACCCCTGTTCTGATGACACATGAGTTGCAACTATGGCAGCTGAGAAGGCCATTCTTTGTGTTCTTTTTGAAGAATTTTCAGAGCCTGATTAAATCGGTATAAATACGTGTTTAATACTACAAAGTACGCTCGATGTTACAGTCACTGCTTTGCCATCCAGAATAAAAGAGAACACCCCAATTGAATGAAGAGATTTGTGAAAACTTCTAATTATTGTGATACAACATTTGCCTTGCATTTCAGCATGAAAAGACAAACATTTCAGATCTATATTATTTTTATTGTTTGTATTAGGCTTATCATTATTGCTGATCCCTGTTGTTGTGCTTTGATATTGTAATATTTACCATTATATAATCAGAGGAGTATAGAAAAGTTTATTAAAGTGTCACTTCACAATACAATAGCAAAATATATAAGTATAGTATTTTTGTTACATTAATACCCATTGTGCGAGCTGTTTCTTTAATACCGCGTGGTTTATATACATCTTGCCGCTTATTGGGCTGACATTTCTGACACACCCACCAAACAAGAGAAAACATATCTCAAACCCGTTGCACACCGTTTCCAAGAAAACATGTCGTTCAACCCGGAAAACGTAGCAAAACGTTGTGCACCGGTTTGAGCTGTAAACTAAACTAAATTGAGGAAAACATTCATAGTGCTTAGTAAAAATATGCCATTAAACAAATATTTAAAATCAACTGTCTTTATGTTGTTTTTACGTTTTTTTTTTTTGGAGATTAAATGAGAAAGTATTACAATGACACGTATATTAAAAATGACAAATACATTGAAAACTTTAATGTTAGGTGCGATTTAATTACAGAAAAATGTGTGATTTAATTATTTTTCTTCAATTGACATTACTTTCCATGGCAAATGTATGTTGTTGTACAATCTCTCCACAGTGTGATTTAGACAAAACTAATAAATGAGTTTGATTGAATGAAGACTTTGAGAGGCACTGAATTTTATTAAGCAGCTACTGTTACACATATGAAACGGGCCGAGTCAGTTACACAGCTATTGTCATTTGGCTGGCAGATTATATGATACAGACTTTTCAGCCTGTGCCTTATATTGTTTCATGGCTGAACTTTGATCATTTACAATGCTGCCTATGACAATTAGGTGGTAGTAAGCAATGCAATTTAAAATAAAATCCCAATCCTATTCTGAAGAACGGCTGATAATTTTTCTTGTTTCCTTTGCATGATGTGATACATCAGTACCACAAACATCTGAAGGCCTACAAAAGTCAGGGGAGCATGACTAAAGGCCTTCAAAACTGTAGGTGTGGATCGTAACACACTGACTCTGTTTGAGCCCCTAGAAGAAATTACATTTGCTTGTCCTTGTTAGCACGACTGCCTCTCATGCTGGAGATGCCGGTTCGAGTCTGGCAGGGTTATGCAGGCAAGAGCTACCTATGGGAGGGGGGGGTGTTCCTTTGGGTAGGATTGTGTTTGTTTGGGTATCAATTTCAAATATCAACAGTGTTTCTCGTGCTTACTGTACTTTAAAATGGTCCTCATTACATATACATAGACAAGTTATAACTTCAAAACCCTAAATGAATCCTGAAATCATGATCAACCTTTACTTTGACAGAATAGACTGATGTTTGTACTTTGTACTTAATCTTTAATTTTCACAGATGACTAAGACAACACACATCACATAACATTTTCTGGTACATTTAATAAGTAAAACGAAACACTTCATGGATACTTTGGTTAAGTATGTGTAGTAACAAGCATATGATACAATTTAACAAAAAAAGGGCAATAGCATAATATTTTATTACTTTAACTTCCATCTCATATAACAAGTCAAATGAACATGTTCTTCTCACAGATCCAAAGATGAGCGTCATCACATGGGTAATCGGCCCAAAATGATGAATGAACTACAGCACAGTTTTCTTCTCTTTTTCCATTGGGCTCATTAGCTCCCCAATACCTACAACAACAGATCGACATTAGATGTTCAATACTGCTTTGTGTGTGAAGTTCAACCCATTGTGAGAGTCATTTATTAGATATTAATCAGTTCAATTCAGCGACATCTCACCAAAAGGTCGGTGTGCTGCCGTCAACCCATTTCCACGTGCCCTCTTCATCAATGTCAGTCAGACCAATCCAGAATAAAGAACCAGGAATGTTCTTCTGAACAAAATCCTGACAAGATAAATCAATAACACATATTATAATAAACAACAATTCAGCTGACATTATATCACCTACTACCAGGATTTGTTTCACTCACATGTTCCTCTTTGTTGTTTATGATGATCAGATCGGCTCCTCTCTCCATACAGTAACTTCTGCTCTCATTCCAGCTTTTCTTCTCTTTGGAAATGTAGTAAAAACTGGAGTTACGGTAAATCCATCCATCTGTTAACACAACCAGTTCATTTATTAGCTCTCTCTTCACATCTACACTGAACTATACAACTAGAAGTTAAATAATACATACTGTCTTCTTTAAAAAAATCTTGTCTGCATGCGTTTCTTTCTTTAATCAGGTCATTATTCTTCAACAGTAATGCATCTCTCTCATTTATGAGGTTGGTGTTGTCAGATTGTAGCTGGTGTGTCTCTTGTGTGTAGTTTGTGCCCAGCACTATGAGCGCAGTCAGCAGAACAACACACAGCAGCACCGAACACACTGTAGCTGCTCTGTAGTTTCTGATCCTCACAGAATCACCTACTGAACACCACAGACATCAACATAAATGTTACTTCTAATATGGCTAATGTTTGTTATTATAATGAAGTGAGTCTCAGTACCTGAGCTTCCAGGTGTTTGGTGTGTTGTGGAGATCTGTCTTCCTGTCCTGATATCATGACTGTTGGGTTCTTCATTGATGTAGACATGCTGTTCATTTTCTCTGTCCATGTTCGAGTTGACATAATTATGCATCGACATCTTCAGTCTGTTGGAGTTGAACGTGCATCTGTTGGAAGTTGTTGCTTCATGCTTTTGAGCCCTACTTTTAAAGGCATCACTGTAGTCAAGAACACGTGACATAAAAAGTGTCTATTTTCCCTTTTCCCTTACTCTATGTTTAGTCATTTCTTGTGGTTCATTGTGAAACACACTAAAATTACTCATTGGTTTCCTCCCTCCAAATCTATTTAAAGAATGTTAATTTGTCAGAGGAAAGTAAAATAAATAATTAAAAAAAAAACTGAACTGTGTATCTAGATCTTCATATAACTTGTTTAAATATTGATATCGCTATTCACCTGTTTCAAAACAATGTTATTTTAAAACCATCAGCTGAGGGAAGACTGATGAAGGCTACAGTAAAGAAGGAGAAGAGCATAAGAAAAATGACAAATAGTTTAAGAGAAAGCAGAAGGACATCTGGCTGTTGGGCATGAATCACCGAGATTGATACTGAATTTAAATTCCTTGAAAACAAATTTAAAGAGACTGAAAGCCTATCGAGGGATGCTTAAAGGATTAGTTCACTTTCAAATGAAAATTACCCAAGCTTTACTCACCCTCAAGCCATCCTAGGTGTATATGACTCTCTTCTTTCTGATGAACACAGTCGGAGATATATTAATAAATATCCTGACGCATCCGAGCTTGATAATGGTAGTGAACAGGGGTCACGAGTATGAAGCTGAAGAAAGTGCTTCCATCCACATCCATCCACCATAAACGTGTGCTCCAGATGACTCCGGGGGTTAAATATGGATTTTTTTTTTTTTTTTACACAAACTTATCACTTCCCTTCAGAAGGCCTTTATTAACTCCCTGGAGTTGGTTAACGCGCCGGCGCGTTTTGCAGTTTTTTTTTCACATTGCAGCAAAACAGACTTAAAATACTCCGTCATTTCTCGTCATAGAGACATAAGTAATATATCAATTGAAACTAAAGAATGTCTTCTTTTATTTGTGTACACTCAGAGTAAAAACGCAATGTTGTGCTTTTTGTAAAATAAAGAAAACTAACATGATGCGTGATCTCTCGTCTCCCTCTGAACGAAGTCCAATCTGATAGTTCTCAGAAAATGAACTGTAACTTATGAATACTAATGACAAAAAAATGACACTTATGTCTAAAGAAACGTTAAAATGTCAGGTTTTAAATCGTGCAAGTCAAATCGAAAACAAACATTCTGTGTTTATGTAATCTGTATGAAAAGAGAGCCATGTCAGAAGTCTGTGATTCAGCTCATTATCCGCTAATGCGGCCACGCCCACGGAGCGAGCGCTATTCAGAGGCAAATTCAGAGGCAATACTTGTATGCATCATCTCAATCGTGTATTTATTGTCCTGAAAAGTGTTTATCTGGATGTTAAAGCCATGGTTAGCGATCTCTAGAAGACATGCCGTTAGTTCCTGGTTCCTTTTCTTCTTTATATGAATTTGTGGCCTGAAGGTGTACATAGCGCCCTCCGGCTGCAAGTATGAATTGAAAACACAGTATCCGGTGCTCATAGTGATGACAATAAATATTGAATAAATATTACTCCTCAGTATAGAAAATTGACATAAACATATAAGAATCCATCAATATTTCTCCAAATGTGCATGCTTTTAAGCTAAAAGCCTATATGAAATGCCATAGAGGTAACATAATTGTTCAGACACTTTGCATCACAGAAATACATTATATTTTAAAGAATATAATAGAATACCTACCATTATTTTAAATTGTAATAATATTTCACAGTATTGCTGTTTATGATGAGCTGAGACATGATTACAGAGGGTTTTTTTCACAAAATGTTGTGCTTTTTGTAAAATAAAGAAAACTAGCATGATGTGTGATCTCTTGTCTCCCTCTGAACAAAGTCCAATCTGATAGTTCTCAGAAAATGAACTGTAACTTAGTGAATACTAATGACACAAAAAATGACTTATGTCTAAAAAAACGTTGAAATGTCAGGTTTTAAATCGTGTAAGTCAAATCGAAAACAAATATTCTCTGTTTATGTAATCTGTATGAAAAAAGAGCCATGTCAGAAGTCCGTGATTCAGCTCATTATCCGCTAATGTGGCCACGCCCATGGAGCCAGCGCTATTCAGATGCAAATTCTGAGGCAATACATGTATACATCATCTCAATCATGTATTTATTGTCTTCAAACGTGTTTTGAATAGCCATAGTTAGCGATCTCTGGAAGCCTCTGTTAGTTCGGTTAGTTCCTGGATTGTCACATGGCCTATTCTTCTTTAGATTAATTTGTGGACTAAAGGTGCACAGAGCGCCCTCCGGCTGCAAGTATGAATTGAAAACACAGTATCCCGTGTTGACGTAAAAAAAAAAAAATTGACATAAACATATGAGAATCCATCAATATTTCTCCAAATGTGCATGCTTTTAAGCTAAAAGGCTATATGAAATGCCATAGAGGTAACATGAATGTTCAGACGCTTTGCATCACAAAAATACATTATATTTTAAAGTATGTTTTTTCTGTATGTTTGATTTACACCATGATGAGCTTGAGACATGATCACAGAGGGTTTTTTCACCTACCTGACTGAAAGAGCTCATTTTATGCAGGTCATTACAACTCATTATGTGATTCTTTTGTCTTCTCAGGTGTAATGACCCATTATTGATGATTCACGCCTCCACGCATACTGTGTTTTGACAAAAGTGTCTTACAAAATTAAATCAATAAATTGTTTTATATGAATGAGAAAGCAGGATGATTTTTACATAATTTTGAAGCAAAAACTCTAGTCTACAACCTCCAATACCCAGAAGTCGTGTGAACACATATCTAATATAATTTTTTTGGCCTTATTTCAGTGACTTAAGTTTTTTGCTTTTTCAATAACCATGCATAAACGTTATTCCCTCAAAAATACAAACAGGTACATACATGTTCCTCACATATTATTGTAGCCTAGTTTGTGCTGAATACAGTGTAATGACACTTTTTCCATTAATATGTTTATGAACAACTGAAAAAAGCACAAATGTCAGGGCATGTCAAAACTTCTCCAGGCCTCAAATCAGCCTCAGACTCCAGAGGGTTAACAAGTTATGAAGTCAAATATCTAGCTTCCATCAGACCGCCTTCTGTATTCAAACAGAACTTTTGTCGCGTCAGTTTTTCCGTAAGTTTAATAGGGAAGGCGTAGGACATAGTGTAAGCTTTTTTAACTGCAAGAGTTTTACCCTTTTTTCCTAAGTTGAATACAGAAGGCAGTCTGGCGAAAGCTAGATATTTTACTTCAAAACTTGTTAAATATGGATTTTTTTTTTTAAACAAACAAGTTGTTTAGAGTTTGATTATAGAGCTCTTAGATTAGCTGATTAGATTAGTTTGTTTTAAGTTTTAATTTTTTGTATCAACTCCATTGTATTGTAAACAATAAAGTAAGTGTTTTTATTGTTACGAATGCCTCTTGTGAGACTTGACTTACAAACTGAGCCTCAAAAAAGAACAACCTCAAGGGAGTCTTCTATGTCATTTCTGAAGAACTTCAACCTGCAGGTGGGTGAGATCTTTATGGATTAGGCTAGATTTGACTATCCTTACCCTACCTGAATAATCATAGGGTAAAAGGTGTAAGATAAAGACACACCAAGTAACAAACTTTACTGCTTCTTTACAGTTACAGTTCTGTATAATAAAAACATTGAGAGGACAGTGAATGAAATCATGAGCAGACCCTGGCCGGATATAAACACTGATTTTGCAGCAGCGATCAAAATGAGTAAAGGACCTTTGAAACTAATGTTACGCTTCAAATAAAGATTGTATTACATTGCAATGCCAGTAGGTGGCGACGAGTGACTTTTGAAATGTACTTGATAGAGATTTGTTCAAAACCTCTGGACGAAACAAGTCTTCATTCATTCATTTCAAACAAATTTTTTTTACACAATAAATTCATTTAAAATAATATATTTTTATAACATTTTAGACATTTACAAATAGATTTATAACATTAAATACAACATTTTGTCAGAACCTCAAGTAAATGACATGTTATTTTGTTTAGTTGTCTAATGCTTTGTTTTTTAGAGTCGTTTTTTATGATCTGTATTTAAAAATAAATAAATAAAATCCAGGTTTTCCAGAATCATAAATGATGCTTAAAAGAATATATAATATATTTGGCACCGTTTCTAATATTAAAATGTACAATCTTAAAGACTAGGATGAAGCCTTTATGCACATTAACAAGGTCTTGGGACTATCATGATGCATTATAATCCAAGATTCTGAAATGTTTTCTTATTTTAAAGAAAATATGGCGTTTGGCAAACCACCAACCTCCCATAAGGCAAAATCACCCAACCTCTGAGATTTTTTTCCCAATACAGTGTGCAAATTGAGGGGACATTTACACATTTGGGGCCCTAAAAATACAAACTTTTGAAAGTGCAAGTGCAAGGACATGGCTGCAGAGAAATAAAGATGAAGTGGCTGATGGGCATTCAGCTGTACTCTTGAAAGAGGAAGGAAGGTGACACTGAGATGTCAGCATGGAAAAAGACTGATCTAATACAGGAAAAGGTGAAACATTCACTTGAAACTTTTTCTAAGAGCAAAGAGAACATTCTGCAATGCAAAATTGCTTCTTCTTGACATGACTGATTAAATGAAGACTGCTGAGTGTTTTATATAAACCACACTAAAGAGTATTAAAAGCAAACACTGAAATAGCGTTGAAGTTATTGAGATAGTTAAGTGATGAGTATTAGTGAAACGCCCATTGTTAACAAGCAGAATCACTGAAGGACATCAAGAACAGAAAAAAAGAGAAGAGACGACCAGAAAGACAACTACAACTGACTTACAGCCACACAGCCTTAGACGAAATCAACTGCATATTAAAGAACACATTAAGATTAAGCACAGAGGATGATTAAACATCTCCAAAAACAGCATTTCCCTCTTAATTTTTATTACCAACCATTTTGAAAATAATTTTGTTTGAAGTTACCATTATGGTGATCAGTGTCACCTTAATTTGGGCTCTTGACCCTTGACTTTTTAACAGTTTTTCTCTGGCTGTTGCAACTATGTTAACTCTGTGTATATAAAGCACTTTTGTTACAGAAAGAAAATCCAAGAGAACACGTGGTCAGGTGATGATGGCTTCTTTTTAATGATTTATATCATTATTTTTTAAAACAACATTAGACATTAGGCATGCTTTTTAATTAATTCTGAACGACTGCAAAATAGCCTGTGCCCGCTGGAGCCTAGTGACAAAAGCAAGGAAACATGGATGCAGGAGCTGCTGTGAGTTCAAAGATGTGAGACACTGGCCAAGCGCATTTGTGTGAGGTCTAGGTGGATCACACAGACGGGATTAAGATAAGTGCTTAAAGGTTGAACTTCTGTTCTGCTATTTTTGAGCTCCATGGCCATACATTACCTGATCTCTTTTGTATAATTTGAGTTTTGCTGTATTAATCTATCAGTGGTGGTATGATTCATGTATGTAGTTTATTTTTGTGCAAAGTTAACTGACTTCATGTTTTTTTCATGCATCAGTGCATATATTTTAGTGATTCAGCTGCTGACGATATTTATATCATTAGTCACATTATCAAGCTAACATTATTTCTAAGGCTCAGAAAGAAAAATGATGCTTAAAGCTGTTAACAGGATTGTGTTCATTATTAATTCTGCTAGCTTCAATATATAATTTGTCAACACTGAACATCTATATTTTATATTAAACTACTTTGTATGGTTAAGTATTTACTTCTGCACAACCAAATAAATGTGTCAGGTCATCAAAAGGGAAGCAAACTCTAAATATGTAGCTGACTACACCACCCTATATACAGGAAAATATTAATACTTGTTTACTTGTTTTAGTTACTTAAAAAGGGCACACAGGTTCATAGTTTCAAAAAGTGTGACAAAGACATATTATATAGAATGAAACCAAACTACAAAAAATAAATAAATAAAGAAAAAATAACATATGCTAAGAGGTTCAAAAATAACACCAAAAGGAGGTGGTTATTCACACCACCCTCCTATGAGCAAGACAATAAACAAAGCAAATAGACACTAAGCAAAGAAAATACAAACTGAACAGAACAAATACAAACAGCAAATATAGCTGCAAGCAGCGATATGGGGTCAAGCCCTGAAAGTGCCGCAATGGCAGTCTGGAGCCAGAAGAGCAAAATCTGCAGAAATTGAATGTACATGATGAACAGAAAAGTAAATTTTTCTCCTTATAGTGGACTTCACTGCGGTTCAGCGGGTTGAAGGTCCGAATAACAGTTTCAGTGCAGCTTCAAAAGGCTTTAAATGATCCCAGACGAGGAATAAGGATCTTATCTAGCAAAACGAGCCGTTCATTTTCTATAAAAAAAAAAGTATATACTTTTTAACCACAAATGCTCATCTTGCACTGCTCTGCGCTTTGAAAAGTCACACATGGTGTAGGCAGAAGTACCACGGTAGGGCGAAAAACTTATTTTCTCCTCCTACTTCAAAATCACCAGACATCGTTATTTTACCTTTTTTTTTGTAAAGAGTGTTTGGCTTATCTTTTGCATGTTCACTTTGTAGACACTGGATCGGTACTTCCGCCTACGACACGTAGGCGGAAGATACCCCTTCAGGGTATCTTGGAGAGGTGAGGTGTCCAAGTCACATCATCTTGCTACTGGGGTACCTCAGGGCTCTGTGCTTGGACCACTTCTCTTCTCCATCTACACATCATCACTAGGATCGGTCATTCAGGATCATGGTTTCTCCTATCACTGTTACGCTGATGACACACAACTCTACCTCTCATTCCAACCAGATGATCAGACGGTTGCTGGTCGCATTGCAGCCTGCCTGACAGCCATTTCTGCCTGGATGAAGGACCACCACCTTCAACTCAACCTTGCAAAAACAGAACTGCTTGTGATTGGTGCCAACCCAACACTTCATCACAACCTTTCAGTTCAGCTTGGGTCTTCAACCATCACTCCTTCCAGGACAGCCAGAAACCTTGGAGTGGTGATGGATGATTGTCTAACCTTCACAGATCATGTTGCAACAACAACCCGGTCCTGCAGATTTGCCTTGTACAACATCAGGAAGATTAGACCCTTCCTATCGGAACATTCCACACAAATTCTTGTCCAAGCTCTTGTTCTATCCAGACTGGACTACTGTAATGCTCTCTTGGCTGGCCTTCCAGCATGCACTATCAAGCCTCTGGAACTGATCCAGAATGCTGCAGCAAGACTGGTCTTCAACGAACCGAAGAGAGCGCACGTCACTCCTCTCCTCGTCAGTCTGCACTGGCTGCCAGTAGCTGCTCGCATCCAATTCAAGGCTCTGATGTTGCCTACAGAACGACCACTGGCTCTGCACCGCTATACCTTAACTCGCTACTTCAGACTTACATGCCCTCCAGAAGCTTGCGTTCTGCAAGTGAACGGCGTCTTGTGATGCCATTACATAGGGGCACAAAATCACTCTCACGGACCTTCTCCGGGTCTGTTCCTGGTTGGTGGAATGACCTGCCACGCTCTATCCGAGCAGCTGAGTCTCTAGCCATTTTCAAAAAAATGCTAAAGACGTATCTTTTTCGTCAGCACTTGACCCAGTGATAGTAGCACTTGCCTTGACTAATATTCTTCTATCTATTTGTGTATTTATTAAAAAAAAAAAAAAAAAAAAAAAAAATTCTTGCAATGAGCACTTTACTGACATAACTGTGACTTCACACTGCACTTGCAAATTGTTGTTCTCATGTTGATTTGACTGATTCTACTACTCTCATTTGTAAGTCGCTTTGGATAAAAGCGTCTGCTAAATGACTAAATGTAAATGTAAATGACACGTGTGACCTTTCCAACGTGATTATGTAATGCGTGGCGCATCGCAGAACTAGTGCAAGATGAGAAATCCATCCTTCTGTTAACACAACTAGTTCATTTATTAGCTCTCCTCATCTACACTAAACTATACAAATAATAGTATATGATACATACTGTTCTCTTTAAAAAAATCTTGTCTGCATGCGTTTCTTTCTTTAATCAGGTCATTATTCTTCGACAATAATGCATCTCTCTCATTTGTGAGGTTGGTGTAGTCAGATTGTAGCTGTTGTGTTTCTTCTGTGAGATTGATGATCTTGGTTTGAAGCTGTTGTGTCTCTTGTGTGTAGTTTGTGCTCTTTGTAATGATGTGGACACCCAGCACTATGAGCGCAGTCAGCAGAACAACACACAGCAGCACCGAACACACTGTAGCTGCTCTGTAGTTTCTGATCCTCACAGAATCTCCTACTGAACACCACAGACATCAACATAAATGTTACTTCTAATATGGCTAATGTTTGTTATTATAATGAAGTGAGTCTAGTACCTGAGCTTCCAGGTTTTTGGTGTGTTGTGGAGATCTGTCTTTCTGTCCTGATATCATGACTGTTAGGTTCTTCATTAGCATAGATATGCATAGACATCTTCAGTCTGTTGGAGTTGAACGTGCATCTGTTGGAAGTTGTTGCTTCATGTTTTTGTGCCCTACTTTTAACGGCATCACTGTAGTCAAGGACATGTGACATAAAGTGTCTTTGTGACTTTTTTTTTTTTCTGATTTCAGATGAAAACTTTTTTTCCTTTTCTTACTCTGTTTAGTCATTTCTTGTGGTTCATTGTGAAACACACTAAAATTACTCATTGTTTTCCTTTGCCCAAAACCATTTAAAGAATGATAATTTGTTGGAGGAAAGTAAAATAAATTACTAAAAAAATAAATAGTTAACCGTATATCTAGATCTTCATATAACTTGTTTTAATATTGTTTTTTTACCTGTTTCAAAGAAATGTTATTTTGCTCAATATTAATAACAGTTTGTTCATGTTAGTTCAGCTCAATTAAATAATACAGTTACAAATTTTGATTTTAATGTGTTATTAAATACTGATTGATTACATTAAAAATTGCAAACATTTTTTGTATTACAAGTTTTCTAAAATGTTATGTTTAAATATGCAAGACAGGAATAAAGGAATAAAATTTGTATAAAATCAGGCAAATTATATATCAACAAATCCCTCTATAAAAACCTTCAGAATATAGATAGGAATAAAACTGTAAAGTTTGGTGTATATAAGTTCTGCTGAAGTGGACATTTCTGACTCAGAGCAGGAGAAAAAACTCATTTTGAGAAAACGGCCTTTAAAGATATTTACTGTAACTGAAATCTATCGACGCAAACGGATGAAGTGCTATAAAATAAACACTTAAAAGTGTATTTTGGATGTTTCTTTCCACCAAACACTCTGAAAAAACACTTTATGAAAAGCCAAAAAGTACAAAATCTCAAAATTGACAGGTGCCTGAAAAAACAGTGTTTTTGCCTGTAGTGTCCCCCCTTAACATTAACTAAGATGTTTGATAACAAATGCTTTAGAAGTATTTTTCATTGTCAGTTTATGTTAACTAATGAATTAACTAATGAAGCCTTATTGTAAAGTGTGAATGAACAGAATCAGAACATATGCAAACAAACCTAGGGAATGTTGTAGTAGTCCAGATTAAAATATAAAAATGTTTAGGGCTGTCATCAACTAAAGATTTTTCTGGTCGACTAATAGTCGTTCATTTTAAGCAACAGTCGACTAATCACACTTTATTAATAAACCATATTAATCATAATAATGAGCCCTTAATGCCTACATGGCTCAAGCACACACACAATGTTTATCAAAGCGCACTGGCAGAAGTAATGATTATGAATTTCATTGGGGAAAAACAGCAAGTGGATTGCTTTAGTTCATCAATTAATTATTAAAATGTTAGTGTTTTCTTTATATTCGTCTGCAGTGATGAAGTTGGCAATGCTAATTTGTCATCTCCGCATTAGCGTACGTGCCTATATGCACGTTTCATTCAGATTGCATAACCTGAGAATATTTATTTTCCATTTGAATTGGTTCATTTAAAAGTAGGCATTTCGCTTTCTATAGATATAATTTTCATGTCTGTGAGGTAAGTTTACATGGAGTTTTGGTTCTTTCTTTTTTGCCGTGCTCAATTTGCACCCTGTTTGCTTTCATTATTTTACAAAAGCACAAGGTTTTGTTGTTATTGTGAGTGCACACAAATAAAAGTAGACTCTTCACAGATTCAAAAGATGTATTACTCTTAACCCCTTATTCTCTGAGGGGGGTTTTTTTCTTTCTGAGTGACACAAAAAAGTAAAGACTCGTAACTCCAAAACTATAGCAACGAGAGTCAAAAGGTTGGTAAAGGTTGTTTTTTTCTTTTTTTTTTTTTTATTTGGACATTCTCTTGCTGAGAAACTGCCAAAAAAAAAAAAGGGAAAGGAAAATTTACACATCTTTCTAATTTAAAATGGAATATCTCATGAAGGCAATAAGGTAGCTTTTTTTTTTTTTTGTTTTGTTTTTTGTGATGTTCCTCTTTATGTGCCCTGTATCTGGATCAAATTTCGTGGTGATCATATGAAGAAATCAAAAGTTATGAAGAAATCAAAAGTTACTTGGAACAAAGGTTGGCGAACAAAGGTTTGTGACATGCACAAAAATAATGACTCATAACTTCAAATCTCTAGCTAGGAGAGTCAAAAGATTGGTATCATTTGAAATAAAACCTTTTACATTTTTTATTTATTTATTTATTTTTTTTAAATTTGGACATTTTCATGCTGAGAAATTGCTGATAAAGTCAAAAAATAAAAGTTTGCTCAAGGGAAATTTTACATATTTTTTATTTGACATGCAATAACTCAGAGAGGAAATAAGGTAGGAGGACAATTCTTGGTGATGTTCCTCTATATGTGAGCTGTATCTGGAAGAAATCAAAAGTTACAGCATTTGGAACTAAGGTAGCCTTTTTGTTTATCCACTGGCTCCCCCTGATGGGCATTTTTAAAATTGTTGTTTCACATGGATTAACTCGTGATTGACGCATGGTATTATTTTAATCTTGGACTCCTTTCAATCGGGAGAATCCACTGTAAGTAATGCATGTCCGTGCATGAAAATTTGTCCAGAGTATTACATCATCAACCCATACACATTCGGTGACTGTGAGCTGCATTACATGCGGGACTGAAATGGTGGCTAACAAAGACAAAGCTAGTGGTAATTTTGATCACAGCTTGGCTTGAAAAACGAAGACAATTTGACGTTTGTCGTAGGAGAAGTCACACTGCAGGACTGTGCGCCAAATCTTCTGACACTGCCAGAATTTCTTCGGAGGTAAATTTTGATCGCAACGGTCATTAATCGGTTGTCGGTGAACACGTCAAACTAACGATCAAAGACTACAGATTTTAGGCTAGGATTATAGGAATCTTTTAGGATTCTCAAAAGTGATCTTTTAAAATTTGGTGCCATGATGAACACTATTGCTATGGGATGAAATTAGACTACGGTGTACATTTTAGGACTTCCTCACACCTCAGTCATACAATGAAGAGCCTTTTAGTCTGAGGCCGTTTCGTCTGAAGCCTTTTGGTCTGAGGCTGTTTCGTTCAATGCCTAATTGTACGAGACCTGACACCTGATGTTGTTTTTCCTGAGACCTGAAGCCTTTCAGTCTGAGGCGCGATGCCGTTTTGTCCAGTGACTGAACCCTTTTAGTCTGAGGCATGAAGCCTTTTCGTTGTATGACTGAGGTCTGAGGATGTCCTAAAATGTACACCATACTCAAAATGCATGCACAATCATCCATGAACTTGATAAATGTTGTAGAGATTTTTTACGATCCACAACCAAATGCCTTTCAACTTGCGTGTGCAAAATTCAGAATTTAATGAATGTGCAGCAATTTGCACAAATAGAGACATTTTTGAGAATAAAATGTTTTCTTTTGTATTAGTGTATCATGGGTATCTGAGTATCATCAGGGTACTCTGTGTTCGGGCCGATTACCGAGCTCGGAGCCCTCTTCCCGGACAGCACGCCAAATACGTTTACCAATTAATTTACCTGACTTATTTGTAAGTTTGAACTCGTGAAAACTAATACTTTACAACTTGTGTGTGCAAATCCAGAATTACATGAAGGGCAGCAACATATCTGTGAATACAAAACTTAGATTTTGTATTAATGTGGAAAATATTTTGAAAGCCACTTTGACAACAGGAAAAGTTAAATGACATGGCTGCAGAGTGATAATGAGGAAGTGACTGATGGGCCTTCAGCTCCTCTCTTCAAAAAGGAAGTTATATTCTGCAATGTGAAATTGCAGTTATATTTTGCAAGAATATTACGCAATGCAAAGTTGCTTCTTCCCTGGCATGATTGATTAAATGAACACTGCTGAGTGTTTATATAAACCACACTGATGAGTATTAGTGAAGGAGGGAGAGCGTTTTCACATTTGGCTCCGAAACTCTGGAATAGCCTTCCTGATAATGTTCGGGGCTCAGACTCACTCACCCAGTTTAAATCTAGATTTAATCTCTTTTGCCGAGCATTCACATAATGCATCACATACCAGATCAATTGCTAACATGACTAACTTATGAACAGCAGCTACGCTAATTATTCTCCATTTGCTTTTCTGTTTTACCGGGACACCCGAGGACTAGTGAGGATATCAGCTTCAGTTTGGATCCAGCCTCTTAAGAAGACCTCAGATGACCAACACCTATGAAGAGACAGCGCCAACTCCTCCTCCTTGCTTCTACCTTCAGTTAAACTGCTAACAGTGATTGTAAACTAATTGCCTAAATTATTACATTATTTGCTAACTGCATTCTTTAAATTGTAATGTTGACATGCATTCTCTGTAAAGCTGCTTTGAAATGATATCTCTTGTGAAAAGCGCTATACGAATAAATGTGAATTGAATTGAAACAAATGAAAGAACATTTGTTACAGAACGAAAATCCAAGAGAACATGTGATCAGGTGATGAGGCTTCTTATTAATGATTTTATATTCATCATTACTGTAATGAAAGTTCTAAAAAACTACCACATAATTTTATAATAAGATGGTTGTATTTAAAAAGTACAGTATATTACTGTAAACAGCAATGCATTCTGGGAGCGTTGAAACACAACATACTTATGTAAATTTCAAATTTACTGATGCATTGTGGGATCTTTACTAGTTGGGATTATTGGCAGTGAAAAGATGAGTGATTAACAGTGGTGGTAAGTGACTTATGACTGGATTACACTACATTTTTAATTTTTTAATAAAAATTATATCAGATTTAAAAACAACATTAGGCATTAGGCATGCTGTTGATTAAATCTGAATGACTGCAAAATATCCTGTGCCTGCCGGAGCCGTGTGACGAATGCAAGGTGTGGCAGGTCTAGTTCTGCTTGTATGTGGTTGGTTAGTCTGCTCATTGATCGCCCTATCAGCAGGCAGTGGAAGTGTATATAAACTGGCTGGTTAGATAGAAAGGTGTCACGAGTCATGCTGTAATGTTGTAATGATATCACATGAATGGGAATATATATGGAAATGTTAGGCAGATTTTACTGAAAATCAAGTTCCCTTTCGAAGGGAACTTCAACTCTGCGTTCAATCACGCTTTGGGGAACGTCACACGTGACCCGGTGTCTGAAAGCCAACTATCCAACAACTCCAATCCTTATTGGCCGGCGACAGCCTATGACGTAATATGGCACAACCTGGTAGTATAAAAGCAGCGCCTGAAGTATCTCTTCGTCTTTCGGGTCTGTTCTGTCTGATCGCGATTATATCGACTCTGGTCTATGCCTTACAAACGTTTAAGATAGTGTGTTCATCCGTGTCCCAGGTTTTGACACTTGATATACACATCATTTCTGGGCGTTTTCTGTCTGGAGAGGAGTGCATATATTTTTGACTGAAGTTTGATAGGTTGGCTAGAACGATATATTGTGCAGGTCACAAAATGGCCGCCTCTTAGCCATCTGTTGTTTAGAGTAGCTTCTCATCTGCTGTTTTCTAGAGTAGTTTGAGTTAGCGCTCGACACTTCAGTTAATATGTATGTTTAGGTCGGCCTTAATCGGCATCTTATCCATGAGATTTGGAGGTGAAGCCCAGGCTTCACTAGGCTTGTGGACCTGTAAGCAGGCCCTTAGCTTAGCGGCCAGGCTAGAGCTAGGCTAGGTGTGTTATATGTTAACTAGAGATGAGCCGGATACTCGGCTGAAACGAGTATCCGGTACGGATAAAGCACTTCTGCCGAGTACGAGTATTATACGAGTAATACGAGTCAATATCTGTGCTCGGAGTGAATGAAAATCATCATTGGGTAGCTGATTGTGTCAGCGTTCTGTGATAGGCTAGTCACAGCGCCACTCCCCTACACACATACAGATGTATTTTGTTGCTGTGTATCGCTCTGCTCACTCACAGTGAAGCCTCGTTTACACTGCACGCGTGTGCGGCGCGTTACGGCTGCGACGCGGCTACCGGAGCTGATACACGGCCACTCTAGTCAATGCTTGTGTTTACACCAGCCGCGTTTACACCCTGTGTAAACTCCCGCTCATATTTCACATCACTAGGAGGCCCGCTCTCTCTCTCTCTCTCTCTCTCTCTCTCTCTCTCTCTCTCTCCTCTCCCCTTTACACCTCTCACACACACACACACTGGTGTGGAAATAAAAAAATAAAAAAGAACCAAAAAAAAATCACACTGATCATAAAAAAATTAAAAGTTAAAAAAGAAAGTTATGTTGTTCATTACATTTTACTTCATAATTGCACTGCATTGTTTTGTTTTCATTGTTGCAAAACTTGTTCTGTAATATAGTTTGTTTGCTATCGTGATCAAAACCATTGATCTGAAGCTCAATCCTGATGCTGTCCTGTAAATATTTTTCTAATCAGCAATAAATCTAACAATTTCTGATCAACCCATATCAATTGCATGCTTAAAATAACCTACCGGTTAAAGCCCCGCCCATTTCAAGACAGCCCCGCCTACTTCCGGGTTAGGCCCCACCCACTCCGAGTACAGATACAGATACAGATAATTCATATGGTTAACAGATACAGATACAGATACAGATAATGCTGTACTCGCTCATCCCTAATGTTAACCCTATGTATACTATCCCTTGCCAGGTGGTATAGTTCCTAGTTCTGGCCTCCTCCCGAGGGAGTTGTTAGGCTGTATGCCCCTTGTAGGTGCAATTGGTGAATTAACAGCTAAGGTTGTAGACTGTTTTAGACTCCCTGGTGCTGTTTTTCAGGTGGTAGGCCCTTATCTTTGAATAGATAAGTTACAGCATATGCTAGGCCCGGGTCATGTGTGACATTCCCAAAACGTGATTGAACACAGAGTCTCATTCCCTGTTCTCAGGGAACTATAGTTACATACGTAACCTGAGACGTTTTGAATCTATAATTGATGAGGTACATTGAGCACATACACACATACATAATTAATATAACACAGTACATTGTGACGATGTCCCCAGTTGGTCGTACTTTGGTCAGCGTGACATTACTTTATGACAATGTTGTGAGGATGTCTTGATAAAGTTTTTTTTTTTTTTTTTATTAAATATTACCTAATGTTTCAGAAACGTTGTGGGTACATCCTCAAAAGAAATCCCTTTATTTTTCTTAATCACATAGAGATTGTTGTAGCGACGTGGTCCCCTGGTCCATTTTATTATCTTTGTTGAGATATATTCCAGTTGGGTGTTATTTTGGAAATGTAATACATTTACATAACCAAATGAACCGGCATTCTTTGTGGAGATATAATTTAGTTATGTCATAAGTAGTTGGAAAATATTTGCCAGCAAAACATCTAAACATTTTTTTAGCAAATTATGATTATTCATAATATTTCATGTTTTTACATATTTTATGTGATTTATTGAATGGGGGCACAAGACAAATTTAAACATTTAAATCAAAGCAGCGCAGACAAATTCTCTGTAATGGTCAATTTCCAGCAGACGGACACCAAGGTAAGCTCTATAAATCTACTTTTATATATTGTTTTTGCCCTTGTAAATTTGAATGTCACTTAAGATGAGTAGTGTTTTGTATTTTTGTAGGCTTTCTAAATGTCCTGTTTGGGTAATTTGCGCACCAACAATCTCCCACAAGGTGGTCTAAAGGAAAATAAGGAAAAGAATTTAAACATTGCGATTTTAATGTTAATTATTACACCAAAAAACAAAATTTCATTTTATTGAGTGGGTCTAATCAGTGACATTACTAGATTTGCTATACGGCATCTCCCCGTCACCTCCTCAACCTGCTGCCCATAGTGTTTTTACACGTAGAAAAGGTGAAAATTGTATTACAGCATCCATTCTTTTTCCCTGAACGATGATGTGAGTTCCTGTTTCAATTCTCGATTCAGCATAAAAAATGGCAACATTTTTCACAATCACGACAGAAAATCAAAATACTGCCCTAACATCACTAGCAGAAAGGCAGCATGATATAAACAAACCAGACTTGAACTCATGACGGCAGCTTCATGTTCTCTATATCTACCTCTCAATGGCAGGAAAGTCTTTTAATTCAGTAGAAAAATCACTCCTCTTCATAACATAAGGATCACGTCCAACTATGTTGGATTTTCTGTTTATACCTTTCTAAACCAGCACAGAAAGGACTTTTCTCCATCTCTTCCATTCTAAGTTTCACTGCTTGCCCTCTACCTGAATTTTGTGCATCACCAGAACCTCTCTCAGTTCATCTATTGCTCTTTTGACCACTTCTGGAACAGATGTAATGTTTAGTTCTACAACCATCTTTGCGATGACGAATGCAGTTCCAATCATCAATATGGCAGTATTTGCAATCTGTTTTTATTAATCCTTATAATGTTAAAATCACATTATGTTTTATTATACATACTGTCCTACAGTCAGAATTGGATATTTCAAGGGGCAAGGCTTCCCTGTATCAGTTTTTTTTTTTTTTTTAACATAATATAATCTAGCAATATGACACAAGCAAGAGTGCTGATTTTTCTGAATATCTGCACTATTACAAATGTAATTTATATACTTATGTAATTTTTGTAATTAATTTACAGATCAATTAACAAGAATTAATATTAAATGATATTTTAGACACATTACTGGCAATATTGATTGTTTTCGCTCTACTTCTCCAATGAAAATAGCTCTAAAGCAGAACAGTTTTCTGAGCAGCACAGCAATATTTCGTCCCTAAATGAATCAGTGTTGTTGTGCTCTTTTTGTGAAAACAGTACATACTTTTGATGCATAGCAGAAGAGTAGACAAGCTTTCATAAAATAGCATCTTTAACGGTTGCTCTCTGTCGATTAGTTACATCCTGTCTCTGTAATCTGGCATGTCAGTCATCTTGTCACAGCAAACATCCTCCACGTTTCATTTTATTTAAAGGGATAGTTCACCCAAAAATGAAAATTTTGTCATTTACTCACCCTCAAGTTGTTCCAAACTTGTATAATTTCTTTGTTCTGCACCATTGACGGTAACACTTTACTTGAAGGGGTGTGCATAAGACTGACATGACACCTTCATAATCATGACATGACACATGTCATGAATATGAAGGAGGTTTTATGAATGTTTATGACAACTGTCATTAAGTGTCATTCGCTCAGTTATGTCATTTTTAATGCAAAGATGACATTGTTTGAGATGTCCGAGTTATGACAACTTGACATAAACTAATACATCATAACCTGTCAGTGTCTTTGTCATGACAACTTGACATCATTTAGCTTTATGGGTTAACATTACATTAAACTGTCATGTCGTTGGTTTTGACATTGGCTGTCATGAGGCCATTATAATAGTGTCATAAATATGTATCTTGAGCTCAAGTACAGTGGTACAAATTGAACTTGTCGTTAAATGTCATTAAGTGACAAAACTCTGACAAATAATTTTATAACAGCGTCATGACTATTTTTCATTTCATGTTTTTTTTTTGTTTTTGTTTTTTGTTTTTTTAAGTTTCCTCCAACAGAAGGTCAGATAATAGACAATTTCAAATTTCGTAAAAAAGATGACACTGTTATAAAATAATGGTAACATTTTTTTATTTTAGGGTCTTTTAACTAGTTGCTTATTACTATTAGCATTCATATGGCTAAAATATTGGCTATTTATTAGTACTTATAAAGCACATATTAATGCCTTATTCTGCATGATCTTATTCTACATTCTTAATCCTACCCAATACCTAAACTTAACAATTAACTATAATAAGCAGTAAATTAAGAGTTTATTGAGGGAAAAGTCATAGTTAATCGTTTATATATGTGTTCCCTATACTGAAATGTTACCAAAATAATGTAATGTAATGTTAACCCATAAAGCTAAATAGTTTTTTTTAAGTTTGATAATTAATCTGCTATGTCATGTTTATGACAGGTTATGATGTTTTGCTAATGTCAAGTTGTCATGACAAAGACACTGACAGGTTATGATGTGTTGGTTTATGTCAAGTTGTTGTAACAAAGACATCTCAAACAATGTCATCTTTGCATTAAAAATGACATAATTGAGCGAATGACATTTAATGACAGTTGTCATAAACATTCATAAAACCTCCTTCATATTCATGACATGTATCATGTCAAGATTATGAAGGTGTCATGTCAGTCTTATGCACACCCCTTCAAGTAAAGTGTTACCCCATTGACTTCCATAGTAGTTTTTTCCTACTCTGGAAGTCAGTGGTGCCCCAAAGTGGCCTCGTTACAAACTTTCATCAGAATATCTTCCTTTGTGCTCAACAGAACAAAGAAATTATCACCTGTTTTAAACATTTCGGTTGAGTGATTTGGTCACTCAATAATTAAGAACTGCCACCATCTAGTGGAGGTTTTAGTTTCCCATTTAAATGTAGCCATATGAAAAGATTACCATTTACCATTACCAAAGATTTACATTTCATATTTCTGAATTTATTTAACACATTATATATAAATACTCTGCATATTATTTATGTGGTAGTGATTGCAGTGTTAATGTCACTTCAAGTGCAGATTCTGTGCCACTTCTGCAGTGCTAAAATGTTTTTTGTTTACACTGATTTCATTTGATTGGTCCCAGCCCTCTAATGTCTTATTTCTCTGAATTTACACTACTAAAGTACTATAATGTAAAAGGGAAACACATTTCTGTTTTCTATTGTATTGGAAATAGGCAATTAAATAAATTTTTCATATTCAAAATTAAATGCATTTTAAACTTACAGAATCTAAGTAATTAATTTCAAATTGTTAACTTTTTTTTCAGAATCAGAACCATGCTGCCCTTACTGGTGCCCATAGCCAAACATCTACAACTTTAAGTTGCAACCCACCATTGACAGCCTCTTTGAGAAAGCCAAGAAGAATGAAGCAACATCCAAAGAAGCAGTTGGGTGATTCTCACGAAACCATTAAAACATCACGGCACTAATGATTTTAAATATAAAATGTGTAATATAGTAATATTAAAAAGCATCAGAATAAAGACAATACTGTTCTCTACCTTGCACAATGTGTGATTTCAACATAAGAATTGATTATTTTTCAATTTTATTGCATTTTCTGCTGAAATTCTCATTACCGCAATGCGTCCGGCTGTGTTTGAACGTGTGTTATGTTGTAATTTAAACAAATTAACATAAAAATATTTAGAAAAAAATAAATGGATGTTTTACTAGATTATTTCAGATGACAGAAAAACAATTTACTGAATATTCATGTATAATAATAAAGAAGAAAAATTAGGAAAATGATGTGTCCATGCCAGATGTTCTCATCCTCCGCAACACTTTTTGAGGACTGTTTAAGTGCAGAATACAGAATTTAAATAGAGTTTGATTTTGAGTAGCCAAGCACATGGGCCAGTTACTTCAAGATGGCTACCAGGTAAGATCATCTCTTTATATCTCTCCAGTTAAATGTTAAATATTCTGTTGTCAGAATGTTTACACGACATTTCGATTATCATTACCGAAACAGGTAGTTTTCTACATTCCGAAAATTAGTAGATTTACAATTTTTTATGAAAATGTGCTTTATTAAAGTCTAATTATATGCACTGAGTAAAAAAATAGCAAAGCCTTGGCTCCTCTATTGTTAGCAAAACATACTGAGGTACCTCATCCTCCGCAACACCATTCTCATATACCGCAACCATTTAACAGCAGTTGAGGTAAAGAGAACTTCTGTTTCGGAAATGAGAATTCTTGAAGAAACAAATGAAGTTCAAGAAAATCTTCAAGATGCTGCCCCAAAAGAACAGCCATTCTTGACTCGGCAGGTAAATGTCCCAGTAAAAATCCAGTTTCCAATTTTGTCAAATCTATATTAAAGGTTGACCGAACTTTCAAATGTAGAGGTCAACATTAAAAAGACGTAAATTTATGGTTAATTTAGTAGGAACAACTTATATTATTAAAATATTAAAAAGCAAGAGCTTAAAATGTCAGGTTTTATGGTCAGGTGCAACTAATAGGCTGCTGAACATGCTCAGATTGATCATGGATGATGCTCCTGAATAACTTTTTTTTTTTTTTTTTTGTCAAATTCATGTATTGTATTCAGAGTTATGATGACATGATGGTTTTTTTTTTAAATATAATTCATTGTAACAGTTGTGTTTTGTTTCAAGTCACTATTAGAGTGAATAAGGTTATTTTCAGTTAAGTTTCCATTTCAATAAGTATAAATAACTGTATGGTGGTCTACACAAGGTAGAGTAACTAAGGAAGTTTCACATCATTTGTATTAATGTAAGATTACTGAACTTAAACATTATTTTCAAAGCCAAACAACAGTTAAGTTAAAATAACTGTATAATTATAATTTTAAAGTAATTAAGTTCAACTAACACAATATACACTATTCTCAAAAGTTCTAAAGCTCTTTTTTTTAGTTTTTTTAGTTTCCAACTTGTATAAATATATCAATTTTTTTTTACAGCGTAATGACATCAACTTAACTCCCCCCAAAAATGAGATATAGACACCAAGAGAAATAAAAACATCTACCCCAAAAGAATCACCCAAAACGAAGAAAAGAAAAATAACACTATCAAAATTAAGGGCAAAGTTGCACAACACAGAAGAGAAGCTTCTGGACAGGACTAAAGATACTTTAAACCTAAGGAAAAGACAGAAGAGAGATCAGAGAATATTACCCAACAGCCAGAGAAGATTAATGCACAGAATTGTTAGCCGCTTCTTCCAAACCTCTAAAAGCTTCATTCGTCAGAACATAAATTAAGATATTTTGGATGAAAACCGGGAGGTTTGTGACTGTCCCATTGACTGCCAAGTAAATAACACTGTCAAAGCCCAGATGAAGTATGAAAGACATCGTCAAAATAGTCCATCTGCCATCAGTGGTTCAATCTGAATTTTATGAAGCGACGATAACACTTTTTGTGCACAAAGAAAACAAAATATCGACTTTCCTAAACTTTTTCTTCTCCTCCGTGACACTTCCTGGAAGCGCGTTCATGAGTTCACAAAGCAGACCACAGAGGAGAAGAAAAAGTTTAATAAAGTCGATATTTTTTTTATTCGTGCACAAAAAAGTGTTCTTGCCGCTTCATACAATTCAGATTGAACCACTGATGGCAGATGGACTATTTTGAGGATGTCTTTCATACTTTTCTGGGCCTTGACAGTGTTAATTACTTGGCAGTCAATGGAACAATTACAGCCTCCCGTTTTCATCCAAAATTCTTAAATTGTGTTCCGAAGACGAACAAGCTTTTACAGGTTTGGAACGACATGGGGGTAAGTGATTAATGACAATTTTCATTTTGGGTGGAGTAACTTTAAGTATGAGTATGGTCGGAACTAAAAAGAGGCAGTTATGTGGGTCCATTGAGGTAATTACCTGCAAACTCTAAAAGAGAGAAGTTTAAGATTAAAAGATATGTTATTTATCTGTTATTTGATATTAGTATGTCCATATTAATATCTTTTATATTAATATTTAAATCAAAATTACTGTTGTTTCTCTTTAAGCTGACATCAACAAAAGCAGGCCTTATCTACACGAGAGAAGTATCCTACTTTAGTGATTTTGCCTGTGGATGTTTCAGTCCAAAAGAGTTTGACTTCCGAGACAGTGGCTACGTTTACATGCACCCAAATAATCCATTTGTAATCAGATTGATGGCTCAATCAGATTGAAAAATGTTTCATGTAAACACTTAATCGATCCGATTGAGCTCGATCCGAACGAAATTTCGATCGGATTGGAAGGGGTGGTTTATTCCTTTTGTAATCCGATCCAACAGCAAAAAACTACCATGTAAACGCTTGAATCTGACTACTTTCTCAATCGTATTCAGAAATCTCTGGGGCACAGGCGCAGTGCAATGTTGACACGCATTACGCAGTGTGCAAGTTCGCGTTCACGTCTTTAGTTGTAAAGATGTATGCCAACAGACAGTAGCGTATAGACCCCTTAATCGCCTACGTCACTGTGACGTCACCGCTCTAGCTGGAGGCAAAACATAAATAAGAACTAATAGCGGGCGCGCTAAAAGTTTGAGGTTTTGACTTTAAAATGTCGTCTTGTTGTGTTTTTGGCTGCCAGAATAGAAGGAACAGGACTTTTGGTTCAAAACTAAAGTTTTACCAGATCCCGGCAGACATTCCTTCACAGAAATCAAAAAGATAATTGTGGTTGAATGCAATACGGCGTACAGACTGGACGGAGACGATCATAAATAATACTCGTGTTTGCAGTGCACACTTCATATCAGGTAAAATAATCGATGCATATGTAATGGTGTGGTTGGTTTTATCTAGTACAAATCAGCAAGTTTCTGTTTTATAGGTGAAAAGTCGCCAACTTTCAGCGCACTAGCTAGCTTAAATGTTAAACAAACATACAGCGATAGATGTGTGTGCCATCCTTTGAATGGTCTCTTAAAATAATCCATAATTAAAATGCTAGCCATAATCATAGTTAGCCCAGCGTTAGGTTACATTAGACAATAAGCCTTGACAAAATTCCTCGAACCACCCGAAAGTAATTCATATGTTGTCTAGGAAATATCCAAATCTTAAGTTAATTTACAAAAATAGCTGTCACGGTCCCGCAGAGTCAGTGACTGTACATATTCAGACAGTTCTGAACCTTCTTCTGCATCTATGTTTAATAAATCCCTCCTAAAACATGCTAGCGTACGCTCGTCAACATTGAGTCCAGCGTCTCTTTTTGCCTCCAGCTAAGCCCCGCCCACCAGGAAACGTTGCAATGTTTACAAACTTTTAAGGGGTCTATGTATCCCTTCATCATAATATTGGAAATCTTTCCGTTTTAAAACAAGAAGGGGAGCCAATGGATATCTCACACAAGAAGCAACGTGCAAACTTTGTGCAAGAGTTATGCCGATGAAAAAGTCTCAACCTCGGTCAGTATTCACTACAGAAGGTGAAAGTAAACAGTGACGGAGCTGTCTGATGCTGCATTAACAGAGCATATTCTCTCAGAGACGAATTTCAACATAATATGCTGATAAATCAGTATATAACTGTATTCCATTATTTCTCTTGTGGCCGTACATATAGGCTAGTGAAACAAATAAGAATAATAGTAGGCTATTTAGTGTTAAACAGGTTGTTTTTTTTTAAAGTCGGTGCTTGAAGTAAAGCTGCGCTCAATTTTCATTGATGACTGCAGTGTTAATAGCCTACACTCTTAATATTTTTAATTATACAATGAATTATAGGTCTATAATAGACCTAAAAAAATGTTTAAAACATTTTCAAAGATAGCAGATAGCCTAATCTTTTATTATCCTCACAGCACATCTAATATTAATTTAATAAAAGAAGCCGAACCAAATAGTTATAGTAATAGACTAGAAGAATTTAACAGGCCTACATTAATTGGAAATACCAAATCCTCTTAATATTGCCAAGATTTGATGCTTTTAACAATATCTCTGGCTATCATCGATACATGATCATCGTCTGTTGACGCAACCCTGGTTACCGCTTGCCTGGCAAGTCCAGAATGATATGTCTTCTACAAGATATATCAGTCTGGTCAGTCCGCCCTACGTCGCACCTCGAGTCAACTCCAAACCATACCGTGCAATCAGATTTGTTTGTTTCAGTGACAGCCAGTCCCTCCAGAAAAACGCGGAATTTTTTTGTGATTGTTGCGGGCTAAAATGCTTGATTTTGCGGCACGTTTTCATAAAAAATGCGATGGAATATGCGGGATATTTTTGAAATTTTATGCGATGAAATTGCGGCCCAGCCAACATAGCATGGTGGGGCCCAGATGGGTGTCACCTGGGCAGCCTAACTGGGGCCCAGACATTTTTGTCCACGGTTTCCATGTAGGCCCCACATGGGTTAGCCCAGATGAACTGAACACTGCACACTACAGGCTGTTAAATGTAACACAGAAACATGCTGGAGTTAATGAGATAATTAGGTGATAATGAGCAGAATCGCTGAAGGACAGAGAAACAACTATGACTTACTTCAACCACAACCTTCGATGAAATCAATTGAAGATAAAAGACATTAAATCATTCAAGATCTGATTAAACAACTCCACAAACAGCATTACCAGCTTCACTTATTACTAACCAGACTGACTTTATTTCTGTCATTCATCTACAAAAGTTGTTATTTAGAATTGCCAGAGGTTTAGATGTTGATGATTTGTTGAAAATAAGTTTGGTTTGATGTCACCGTGATCGAGGTCAGCGCTTACTTCAGTTAGGCAGTTTGACTCTTGACTGTTTTAGTGTTTCTCTGGCTGCTCTTGCTGTTTGTTATGGCAAGAAAAACAAGAGACAATGTGGTCAGCTTGCTAAATGATTAAAAATATAGTCATTTAGTGGCTTAATTCATTGATCTAATGGCTGAGCTTTTTATGAGCAAAATGTGATTAACTTTGTGCTGAATCTTTTCTTGAATTACAACAATAAAAATGTTCAGAAAGTTTGAAAAATATATTGTTCACTAAACGCTTCAAACCTCCTGCAAGATTCACTTACACACAGACATCAAGAATCAGCGATTCTCAACAATGGTGACATGCTTCATGCTGCAATGCATTCTGGGAGCCATGGATGAGTTTTGTATGAGGCACCCAGAATGCATTGTAGCATGAAGCATGTCACCATTGTTGAGAGAATCATACGCTGATTCTTGATGTCTGTGTGTGAATAAATTTTGCAGATGTTTTAAAGGATTTAATGTACATTGTATTTTTCAGATTTATTCTTCTGCTCTGATTTTTGTAACTTTTTTTTTAGTTGTTCTGGAGAAGGTCCAGCACAAAATTAATAACATTTTTTTCAAATAAAGCTCAGTCATTAGATCAATGAACAAAGCCATAACATGATGACAATTAGATTCATATCATTGAACAGCTGACAACAGCTAAACATATTGTCTCTTGCTTTTCTTGCCATAACAAACAGCAAGAACAGCCAAAGAAACATTATTACTAAAACAATCAAGAGTCAAACTGCCTAACTGAAGTAAGCGCTGACCTTGATCACGGTGACATCAAACCAAACTTATTTTCAACAAATCATCAACATCTAAACCTCTCGTAATTCTCAATAAGAGCTTCTGTAGACGTGTGACAGAAATAAAGTCAATCTGGTTAGTAATAAGTGAAGCTGGAAATGCTGTTTGTGGAGATGTTTAATCAGATCTTCAGTGATTTAATGTCTTTTATCTTCAGTTGATTTCATCGAAGGCTGTGGCTGAAGTCGTAGTTCTTGTTGTTTCTCTGTCCTTCAGTGATTCTGCTCGTTATCACCTAATTATCTCATTAACTCCAGTATGTTTCTGTGTTACATTTAACAGCCTGTAGTGTGCAGACTGAGTAGTGTTCAGTTCATCTGGGTTAACCCATGTGGGGCCTACATGGAAACCGTGGACAAAAATGTCTGGGCCCCAGTTAGGCTGCCCAGGTGACACCCATCTGGGCCCCACCATGCTATGTTGGCTGGGGGGAACTTGCAAAAACTGTGGTTTGATGAAAAACAGAAAAAAATAAAAGGTGATTCCCCCAACACCCTGTTCTCACTAGGCTACTACTTTAATGTAAAGGGTAATTTCCTATTACTTCCTATGATAAGCAAGCATACTAAATCACAGAATATTTAAGTTCTCATTCTGTTTTATTTCAGACCTTAATTAACACATGGCTCAAACGTAGCCTACAAAACATTGAGTCAAACAAGTTCTGTAGCTTTACAAAAGGAATATGAGTTTGTAGAAAGGCGCAATATAAAATGTATTATTATTAATATCCAACAACTTATGTAAAAATGAATAAATAAAATATTTTAAAAATGTGTGCTTCTTCGGTGGCAAAGTGAAAGTGGTTTTCCAGTGTCAACACGCAGTTGCACGGAGTGCAAAATATTTTGCCCCCACTGTCATGTAACACACCGGGAAACTACTTTGCGCTACTTCTTTTGCGCTTATTTTTATTGGCAAATGAGAATGATTTGTGTGCTTCATCATGGTTTCATGGTTTGCAGATGATGTTCACGTCGCGTAATTACGTCACTTCACAAGGTTCCCATGGCAATAGGGAGAAAATAATGGCGCTTTACTAGTGTGAAGTAAACTCAACATTGTTCAACTTTCTGCTGAGATATATGTGACTTTTTTGCAACGAAAATGAAGGGATTATGAAATCATGCTAGCCCCACATATATTTTGCTTACTGAAATCGGCAATTTATGCGGCGAAAGTGCGGCGTATTTGAAAAAATGCGACCCCCGCATAAATATGCGGACTTTGGCTAATTATGCATGAAATCAGGTGATCGCATAATCGCGTTTTTCTGGAGGGACTGGACAGCATCACTCTAGTGCGGCGAAAGTCTCTTCAATATCAACAAAGATTGCACACGGGAGACCCGAGAGTTTGTTCTATTCAGCTGTGAATTCAGTTTTAAATGACCAAAAACACATTAATTATTTACTTTTCGCTGTTGACTCTCGTTGCTTTGCCAACGTCATATCCGCCCTTCTCTAATTGGTTTACTCCGCTTCCTGTTTGCTCGGATTTGCTCCGCCCTAGAAATTGAATTGATTCAATGGCTGACCAGACTCATCCGCTGGTACAGTGGTGAGGCTGGATTTTCCAGGCAAGGTTACCACAAGTGTGATTGATATGACGACACACACGCAGAGCGCATGCTCAAACGTTTTAATCGGAATGTATATAAAACACATATAAATGGATATTTGAATCAGATTACAATGTTTAGAGTACATGTAAACAGATCTGCAACTTGTTTTTTTGTTTTGAAACAACCACTAATCTACATTGAAAATAAAACTGTTTTGAACTTGAATGCATGATTGTGCAAATATTATCTGTTTTTTCTACTTTAAAATTTGTTTTTAACAAAATCTTAGACAAGAATACGTATTATCATTACCGAAATAATTAACCTCATTTCCGAAACAGATGTTCATTAAATGTTAATTTAATTAATAGGAACATAGTACTTTGATTTTAAAATGCATATGCAGAATCTACAATTATGTTCTTTCAGATTTGTCATGTTATTTTGAAAATACGTCAGGTTTCATTGAAATATTAAAAAAAAAAAATGGTTGTAAATTGTGGAAGGTGTTGCGGTAATGAGAGAAATAATCAAAATTAAAAAAAACTGTTAAACTAAAAATAAATATTATTTCAGAATTTCAAGTAACTGTGCATGACTATTAATAATCCATTTTTAAAAATGTGAAAGAACTTTGTTTCTAATGTCTGGAGAAAAAAAAAAGTACATTTAAGCATTGTTTACATTTTCATGCTTGACATTTTTAAAACCAAGTTTTCGTGAGAATCACCCAGGTGTACATATACAAGGGAAACTAATGTGACAGGCCAAGTCTGTTACACAGTGCTAAAATCCCTTATACAAATGTATGTAACTTGTATATATAAAATGTATATGTACATGTATATAACTTTTGTACAGACTTCTATGCAGTAATCTATTGAAAATTTCAAACACAAATTAGTCCTTATTAATACTGGTTCATATGTTAATGATTCTTCATGATTTTAATCTTAAATCATATGCTAAATGTTCTGAATTATTGGAATCACATTCTGCAAAGCTCCTGTTCTCTTAAGGGAAACAGTAGGAAACCACTGAAAGTGTTGACGTTATTTGCGTTATCATATATCCTCGAGCCAGACCCAAGTCTCACATATACAACATCTCCAACCTCCAGGATCAACACGACTCCATTCGATGCGTTTATCCGATCCTGAGCCTGATAATCAATGCCATAACCACATGCTTTCCATTCTTGAAGATGTATGCATTTGATGCAGTTCCACCATGACCAAATACAGAGACTCTGAACATGTACGCTCCTTTCAGTGGGGCTGTGAAAACACCTGAATCAAATAACAAGAGATACAGAATCAGCTGTTTCCTGTATGATTACTCAATTACCAAACACACTGTGTAATAGTTTTGAAAGATGGCAGATCATTTAATTCTATTAAACACATTACACAACTGCAGAGAGGTCTGAATGGAGCAGAAGGTTTCCATTACTATAAACTGAGTTTTATGACTCCATTTCATTGATAATTACCTGTAACTGGGTTGTAGGCGTTCCCTATGTTTGTGAAGACGTTCCTGTAGGTTATTGTGATTTCAGTGCTAAAAGGACCAACATATCCACTGCCAGATTGCATCAATGAAGCTGAAAAAGCTATTTCTCTGTCTGTTGTTAAAAGATATAAGCAATATTGTGATATATTACTCTATTACACTGAGAATATATACTTATCATTCAGGCACACACTTTTACCTCTATTTTCCTTTCTCAACTCCTCCACTTGACTCAGAGTAAGATTTGAAATTTCTGTGAAGGAATAAAGATTGTGTTCAATGACATTTACACTACTAAACCATTTACACAGTATACACTCAACTTTACACTGACATTTGTATTGTATATTGTATTGGTGAGGTACCATCATTTTTCTTCTTCAGCTCTTCCAGGAAAAACATCTGTTGTTCTGCAGCTTGCTCAGCTTCCCTCAGTTGCGTCTCTAAAGCTCTGATGTTTGCTTTCTGCTCTGTAACGGTGGCAGTCAGTTCTCTCAGTGCTGCATGGATGTCAGGGAAGCACAGATGGCAGTATTGTTGGCTGTCAGTTGAAGCTTCAGCTCTCAAAGTGTCTGTTTGAGGTGGATTCTGTCTTCCGTCCTCAGAGCTGATCTGTTGACTGATCTCATCCATTGAGTCCTCCATCTACCTGCTGCTGGACGACAAACACAAAGGTTTCCAACAGCAGCAGTATACATACTAAAGCCTTCATTCTTCACTGATGTTTGTGTCCAGCTCTTGCTCTGTCATCCTCACAGCCTCTCATGTTCCTTTTATAGTGTCCTGATTCACTGTCTTTTACACATGATTTATTTTGCTCCAGATAATAAAAGTAACTCAAGTTAATTGTTAATCATAATTAAAGGGGTCATGAATTGAGAAATCAACTTTTCCTTGAGCTTTTGATTTATAAGAGGTCATATTACAGATAATATCCTGCAAGTTTCCTGTAAGTCTTTTGTACATGACTTGTATACTTCAGATAAAGAAAAGTAACTGAAGTCAATTGTTAATCATAAACAAATGGATGCTCCAGGATCAGTAGAAGTTTATCTCTTTATCTGATTCCTCTCTCAGCGGTCGGTAACCTTACAGCACGTGAAGGGAAAATCACAGAAACCTCTGGTCGCGTGAATGGCTTTTCTGATCTGCACTCTAACGTCAGGGGCGATTCCAAGTTTTTTTAAATGGGGGGCATGGGGGTGTGGGGGTCTATTTCAGAAAATTCCACTGGAAATAAATACCGGCTTAGAAAACATTAAGCACGATTTTCCAAAATGCCCTTGTGTGTACTAATGCAATTAGTACACACTACAAACACATAGAATGCTCTTAGAATTGCTTTAATGTAGTATTTATTGCTTCCGAATGTTGTTTTAGAATATTGCATGTTGGAATTCCAGTGAGTAAAAGAGTAATGTCTATTCTCAGAACAAACATTAAACAAACACAGAACTATTGTATATAAAACATATTCACATCTTTAAATTAAAGGCTTTATTCTTTAGTTTGATACACTACTCCACATTCATATGGTACTCAAGCAGAATGGATTTTTTGTTGCTGTGGGTACAGTCGTGGTGGTGCTATAACCATACATTTTCACATGTTATGGAGTGGACGTATCACAGCTTGCTTTCGCAAGTAGCAGTCAGCTTAAAAAATACAATCAATAAGATTTTTAAAAAGCACATTCACAGCTACATGTAGTAAATGTAAGCATGCGTGTAAGAATTTGAATTCAAACAGTACAGTAAATGTCAAAATTGTGATTATTTTTTCATGGACCACTTTAATGCAGTACTAATACCTCATATTTCTTTTTAAAAATATTTCGTAATAGGCCTATGTATTGTTATTTTTATGTTGTAATAAAATAAAAAAATAGAAATGTGTATTATATAGGTGTCAGCTAGGCTGTGTAGTAGAACACTCACAAACATGATGATGAAGATAAAGGTAATCTTTAATAAATCCACAGGCAGATATATCCAACAGAGAGAAGAGCTTTCTACATATAACACCAACGAGACCCTACAACAATGAACAGAAACAAGGGAACTTAAAGGGTTAGTTCACACAAAATGAAAATTATGTCATTAATGACTCACCCTCATGTCGTTCCAAACCCGTAAGACCTCCTTTCATCTTCGGAACACAGTTAAGATATTTAGATTTAGTCCGAGAGCTTTCTGTCCATCCATTGAAAATGTATGTGCGGTATACTGTCCATGTCCAGAAACGTATAAAAACGTCATCAAAGTAGTCCATGTGACATCAGTGGGTTAGTTAGAAGTTTTTGAAGCATCGAAAATACATTTGGTCCAAAATAACAAAAACTACGAATTTATACAGCATTGTATCTCTTCCGAATCCTTTCCATTGAATTGATTCCACTGAATTGATTCCATTGAATCCTTTCTCTGTCGGCGTTGGTAATGCACTTTTACGTCGTTGTTTTTGGCGATTAGGACATCCGCGACATGCACATTTACGCACCATTTTAAAAAATAGCTTGAATACAGCATGCGTCTCCCTCAGACTGTAAACAAAACTCTGGCGCACCAGATAACACGTCAGCAGCGTCTTACGTCAGCAGTGCACTGCGGTTCACTGAGGAGTCGTGAACCCGGATGAACAACAGACCCGGAAGAGAATACAATGCTGAATAAGTCGTAGTTGTTGTTATTTTTGGACCAAAAGGTATTTCGATGCTTCAAAAAACTTCTAATAACCCTGATGTCACATGGACTACTTGATGACGTTTTTATTACGTTTCTGGCATGGACAGTATACCGCACATACATTTTCAATGGATGGACAGAAAGCTCTCGGACTAAATCTAAAATATCTTAAACTGTGTTCCGAAGATGAAAGGAGGTCTTACGGGTTTGGAACGACATAAGGGTGAGTCATTAATGACATAATTTTCGTTTTTGGGTGAACTAACCCTTTAAATACAGACGCAAATTAAAGTGAATAACGATACACAGCAGACAGTGATGAAGACTCAACTCAGAAACCATGACAACAAACAAGGCAGGGAAAACGGTGCAAGAGAAAACAAAGTCCAAACAGAGGTGACTGTGATAATAGGTTTCAAATAATAAATCTTTGGGTTTTAAGGTGTTGCAATACAGACTGGTCGGAGACAGATCACGGGTAATGGTGTTTATTGACACAAGCAGAGTATAAAGTGAACACAGGTGATTAATACAGACATTGTTGAAGTGAATGATGAGAGATGAAGTAGTGATACTGTCCTTTGTGCTTTGCAGAGTGATGATCCTGGATGTGGGTGTAGAGTTGAGACGCTGGAGACTGACGACACTTACACACAGACTTGGAACACAGGAGGAGACTTGGAAAAACGGGAGACAGGTAAGTATAGCAATGGAAGTCCTTGAGGTAAACATGGAGGTAAGACCTTAATGCGAATGAGACCGGACGGTGACTGAGTGTGTGCGAGTGTCTTATATGTGCAGGCTGATTGCGGTGATGATGAAGTGCAGGTGTGAGTGATCAGTACTCTGGTGAGGGAGTGCGCTGTGATTGGATGGTGCTTGAGCCTGGCGTGTCTGTGACAGTACCCCCCCCTTCACGGCCTGCTCCTGAGAGCTGAGGACCCCGACGTCGTGGTGGTCGTCCTCTTCCACAAGGGGCAGGTCTGTTGGGATGAGCAGCGTGGAAGGTGTCTAGCAGATTAGGATCGAGTATGTTGTTACGGGGAACCCATGAGCGCTCCTCGGGACCATAACCTTCCCAGTCAACAAGGTATTCAAGCTGACCACCACGGCGCCGGGAGTCCAAGATCTCACACACCTCATAGGCTGCACCGCCGTCTAGGATGAGTGGAAGGGGGGGCTCGGCAGCTGCTACACCAGGCTCTGTGAAGACAGGGACAGAAGGGTGGTGAGGTTTCAACAAAGACACATGGAATGTGGGGTGAATGCGGTATTGAGGAGGGAGTTGGAGTTTGTACGTGAGCGGGTTGATCTGCTCCGTGATGGTGAATGGGCCAATGAACCTAGGACACAGCTTACGGCATGGTAGACGCAGGCGGATGACTCTGGTTGACAGCCAGACCTTCTGTCCTGGTTGATAGGCTGGTGCTTCAGAGCAGCGAAGGTCTGCTGTCATCCTGCGCCTATGTAGAGCTCGTTGTAGTTGATGGTGGGCTGAGTCCCAGACCCTCTCGCTCTCTCTGAACCAGTAGTCGACAGATGGTACGTCCAAGGATTCCCTTGACCAGGGGAACAGTGGGGGTTGGTAACCAAGCACACACTGGAATGGTGTGAGTCCGGTAGATGGTTGGCGTAGGGAGTTCTGTGCGTACTCGGCCCAACCCAGGTACTGGTTCCAAGAGTCCTGGTGGCCATGACAGAAGGTATGGAGGCAGCGGCTGATCTCTCGAATGGTCAGTTGGGAACAGGCAGAGGAAGGAGCTTGCCGGATGGTAGATGGCGTGGGCTCTTCGAGATGGTGCATTTCTTGCATCCCTGCACGTACCTTCTGACATCTGATGCCATGTTGGTCCACCAGAAGCCTTCTTTCAGCAACGAGAGGGTTTCATTGACCCCCGGGTGGCCAGTGCCTAGTGAGGTGTGAGCAGAGTGAATGAGTGGAGTGCGCCGTGTCCGACTGATATACTGCAAGCCTGGCGGGCAACCCGGCGGAGTGTTGGTGGAGGCATTGGAGGAGGGTATGGTCTCTGCTGACCAGGTGATTGGGCTGACAATGAGTTTCTCTGGGAGAATGGCTTCGGGTTCTTCGGGGGTTTCATCTGGGTGTATACAAACGTGATAAGGCGCCTTAACATTTCTGGATTCAGGTCGATAGGAGATAGTAAAACTGAAGCGAGTGAAAAACAAAGCCCAGCGGGCTTGTCTTAGATTAAGTCTCTTTGACACTCGCAGATACTCCAGGTTTTTATGATCAGTGAGTACCAGAAAGGGATGCCTCCACTCTTCAAGAGAAAGGGATGCCTCCACTCTTCAAGGGCTAACTTGATGGCAAGAAGTTCCCTGTTGCCGATATCGTAATTGACCTCCGCCGGGTTAAGCTTGCGGGAGAAGAAGGCACATGGATGGAGTCTGCTGGGATTCCCCTGCTGCTGCGAAAGTACCACTCCTACTCCTGTGGTGGAGGCATCAACCTCCACGACGAAAGGCTTGTCGGGATCGGGATGGACCAGGAGAGGAGCGGTAGTGAAGGCTTCCTTAAGGGTGTTGAAAGCTTCTGTGGTGGCTGGTGTCCAGGACAGAGACTTGGGCTTATGTTGGAGGAGGCTTGTTAACGGGCTGGTGATGGAGCTGTAGTTCTGTATGAAGCGACGGTAGAAGTTGGCGAAGCCTAGGAAGCGTTGGAGTTCCTTTATGGTAGTAGGTGATGGTCAGTTCCTGATGGCGTCCACCTTCCCCTCGTCCATCTGGATGCCACTGCTGTCGATGTTATAGCCAAGGAACTGCACTGAGGGCTGATAGAATGAGCATTTTTCGGCTTTCAGGAAGAGCTGGAACTCCCTCAGGCATTTCAGGACCTCCGCAACTTGGTGGCGATGTTCGGCCATGCTCCCGGGAGTATATCAGGATGTCATCAATGTAGACCAAGACGAACTTGTGTAGGAACTCCCGGAGCACCTCATGTATGAAGTCTTGGAATACGGAGGGGGTGTTGACCAGGCCATACGGCATCACAATGTATTCGTAGTGTCCGGTAGGTGTCACAAAGTAGGTCTTCCACTCGTCCCCCTCACGTATCCGGATGAGGTTATACGCACTGCGGAGGTCCAACTTGGTGAAGACAGTGGCACCACGGAGATGTTCCAGGGCTGCTGGGACGAGAGGAAGGGGATACCTGAACTTGACTGTGATGTTGTTGAGTGCCCGGTAATTAATACATGGCCGTCCTTTACTAATTAATACATTACTCTGTCCTTTTTCGCCACGAAGAAGAAACTTGAAGCAGCAGGGGAAGTGGATGGACGAATGTAGCCTTGAGCCAGCGCCTCCTCGATGTAATCCTCCATGGCCTTCTCCTCCGGGATGGAAAGGGGATAGATTTTGCCCCTTGGCACTCACCTGGAAGCAGATTAATGGCACAGTGCCATGGCCAGTGTGGAGGCTCGTTTAGGGCAGAAAACATCACTGTAGGGGGCGTAACACGATGCTATATCCACTGAACGTTTTTCAATCGGGCTCTCGATGGATGTTGCACAGACAGAGAGATGTTCAGGATGTGGAGATGATGGAACTGGGAACTTGGAAAAAACAGTCCATGAAACAAGTGTCGCCCCACTTCAGGATTTCGCCAGTTCTCCAGGAGATGACAGGATTGTGCTACTCCAACCACAGGCGCCCTAGGATCACGTCAGCAGTGGATTCCTCCAGAACCAGCAGATGAATCTTCTCTATATGAAGTATACCAATTTGCAGTTGTAGTGGACCGACACTTTGACGAACTTGTCTTCTACTGAGAGGTTTTCCAGTTATTGAGTGGTTATCTGATAGGTAGACGGCGTTGTCTTGATCTTGAGCTGACGGCAGAGGGAGCCAGAGATTAAGTTGCCTGCTGACCCAGAATCGAGGAGTGTGTTGACTGGAACAGAAATATCAGCAGCAGTAAGTTTCAGTGGTGAGTGGCTTAATTTTATTTATAGAAGGGAAGATGGCACTCACCATGGGACAAGGAGGACGAATTGGGCATGTAGAGGTTACATTCCCAGGGGAACCACAATATAGGCAGAGATTCTGGGTCAGCCTTCTCTGCCGTTCAATCAGTGTCAGTCGAGTAGAATCCAGTTACATAGGTTCGTTGGCTGGTTCTGGAGGGCTGACGGATTCTGGTCGGCAGAGGGAGGTGTTGAGCTGTGGCTGGCCCTGGTGCTCTTCAAGACACAACTGTATACGAGTGGCAAAGCGTATGAGAGTTGTTTGAAGCATTCAATCCCGATGGTGTTCTCGTATGCAGCGAGATGCAACCGCACTCGAGGATTCAATCCTTGACGATACATTGTCAGTAGAGCTTGTTCATTCCATCCACTCGTGGCAGCGAGAGTTCTGAATTTAAGAGCATATTCATTCACAGTCATTTTGCCTTGTTTTAAATTGAAAAAGTCTCTCACCAATAGACGAATCCCAGGCAGGTTTCCCGAAAACTTCTCTGAAATGGTTGACGAAGCTAGAATATGACTGGGTAACAGGATTATTTTGGGTCCAAATGGAATCAGCCCATTGAAGCATTTTGCCATGTAACTGTGAAGCTACCTTGGAGTGTTCAGTGGGGAACAAGTGCGGTTGCATCTCCAGGACCAGCGAACATTGCAGCAGGAATCTGTAGCATTCCTCCCCCGAACCAGAGAAGGGCGCCGGTTTGGCCATGGGACTGGCGTACAATGGTGGTGAAGAAGCGTTGGTGGTGTTGACGGAGGTGATCGCTGGATTGTGCTTGAGCCTGGTGTGTCTGTGACATAAGGGTGATAGCATAGTTTTCCTTAATAGGCAACATGAATGAGTAGGCTTTGCATGCGTGTTTTAACAGCAGTTTAAATACCAAGTGAACAATGCTACAATGCTACAATATGGTGCAACTGTACTTTAAGATATCCGAGTTTGAGACCTGGCCTCCTCAAACCAATATATTTTACAACATATTTATTGAAAACTATCTTTATTATTAATTCTCTGTCATTTTTATTAGTATTAGGCTGTTTATTTTAAATTGATACTTAAAGACTGTCACCCAACATCAGTTAAGTGCAAATATTTACCATGTTGTTATTGTTTTACTGTGCTTGATGCTTAAGATACAGCAGATTGGTCAAGTGTTTGGTTTTGTGAATCAGTCATGAAACTGAGATGACTGGCAATGATAACCAACGCATAAATGATAAAGCAACGAAAGAAAAACAACACATTTCAAAACAGATCCAAACCATCAAAAAAAACAGTGTTGTATGAATATGTTTATTACAGCTTTAAACAACTTTTTTGTTGACTAAATGAGTAAAATATAGCTTACTAACTAGGCTAAGTAGTATTGCTTTATTTTCAAGGTAACGTCTCGGGACAGTAGCCTATTTATTTATTAAAGGTGTTTATTCCCTGTGCGATTTTATGTAAAATGAGGAAAACAGAATCTTATTCTTACAATATTTTACATTTGTATTGCCAAATAAGTTGCTGTGTTCAATTAAAACAGGGCAAAATAAAAATAGTACAAGCAACAAATTAATATAGGTTCATATGTTAATGATTCTTCATGAGTTTCATCTTAATGAAGGTTCAGAATTATTTGAATCACATTCTACAAAGTTCCTGTTATCTTAAGGGAAAAAGAAGGAAACCACTGAAAGTGTTGAGGTTCTACTTGCCATCATCATATAGCCTCCTGCCAGACCAAAGTCTCCAGTCTCCATCTCCAGCCTCCAGGATCAACACAAGTCCATTTGAGGAGTTTACCCGATTCTGAGCCTGAGACTGATTTTAATGTGCTAAGATCATGTGCTCTTCATTCTTAAAAATGGCTGCAGTTGATGGAGCTCCACCATGACCAAATACAGTGAATCTGAACATGTACACTCCTTTTAGTGGGGCTGTGAAAATACCTGAATCAAATAACAATAGATAAAGAATCAGCTGTTTCCTGTATGTTTGCTCAATTACCAAACACACTGTGTAATAGTTTTGAAAGATGGCAGATCATTTAATTCTCTTATACAGATTACACAACTGCAGAGAGGTCTGAATGGAGCAGAAGGGTTTATGACTCCATTTCATTGATAATTACCTATAACTGGGTTGTAGGCGTTCCCTATGTTTGTGAAGACTTTCCTGTAGGTTAGTGTGATTTCAGTGGTAAAAGGACCAACATATCCACCACCAGATTGCATCAGTTCAGCTGAAAAAGCTATTTCTCTGTCTGTTAATGAAAAACATAAGCAATATTGTGAGATATTACTGTATACACTGAGAATGTATAGACTGATTTTAACATCATTCAAACACACTTTCACCTCTATTTTCCTTTCTCAACTCCTCCACTTGACTCTGAGTAAGATTTGAAATTTCTGTGAAGGAATAAAGATTCTGTTAAATAATTACTAATTGTAATAGACAGATTAAACAGTTTACACAATATACACTCAACTTTACACTGACATTTACACTATTCAGAGTATTTTATTGGTGTTTTACTTTGTGGTTCATTGATACAAGAATCAATGTTTTGGTCAGGTACCATCATTTTTCTTCTTCAACTCTTCCAGGATAAACATCTGTTGTTCCCTCAGTTGTCTCTCTAAAGCTCTTTTCTTTCTGCTCTGTATCCGCAGCGGTCAGTTATCTGTTCTTTTCTTTCTGCTCTGTAAAGGTGGCGGTCAGTTCTCTGATGTTTGCTTTCTGCTCTGTAATGGTGGCGGTCAGTTCTCTGTTCTTTTCTTTCTGCTCTGTAATGGTGGCGGTCAGTTCTCTGATGTTTGCTTTCTGCTCTGTATCTGCGTTGAGCAGTTCTCTGTTCTTTTCTTTCTGCTCTGTAACAGTGGCGGTCAGTTCTCTGATGTTTCCTTTCTGCTCTGTAACGGTGGCAGTCAGTTCTCTCAGTGCTGCATGGATGTCAGGGATGCCCAGATGGCAGTATTGTTGGCTGTCAGTTGAAGCTTCAGCTCTCAAAGTGTCTGTTTGAGGTGGATTCTGTCTTCCGTCCTCAGAGCTGATCTGTTGACTGATCTCATTCTCATTGAGTCCTCCATCTACCTGCTGCTGGACAACAAACACAAAGGTTTCCAACAGCAGCAGTATACATACTAAAGCCTTCATTCTTCACTGATGTTTGTTTCCAGCTCTTGCTCTGTCATCCCCACAGCCTCTCATGTTCCTTTTATAGTGTCCTGATTCACTGTCTTTTACACATGATTTATATTGCTCCAGATAATAAAAAGTAATTCAAGTTAATTGTTAATCATAATTAAAGGAATGTTCAAGGCTCAGTAGATGTTTAACTCTAGTCATAACATTTGTGACACTATGTTGATCACAACAGAAAATAACCTGATTCATCTCTTAAAAAAAAATAAAAAGAACATCGTACAGTGGCATAATTTGATATCATGTCTACACATTATACATGTGAACAGTTATGCTTAGATCACTTACAATTCATGTAATTGTTATAACTTTTGAATGGTTTATTGAAAGTGTGCCTTGTTTGATATTAATTTAAATCTATTTTCAGTTCAGAGTTTAGTTTGAATGAAATCTGTGTGAAACGTATATTTTTTTGTGAAATTGGGTCTAAACTGTAATCTTTTTTATTCTCTGCCGAGAGTGGGAATTTAGGAGAACATGAGATAACATTTAGTTTTATGATCGGGGAGGAGGAAAGCCACCTTTGGAGGACATGATACCTGATTGGTCAGAACTCCTCTAAGAGCTTGGACAAACACCTGAGTTTAAATAGTCAGATCAGAATGACAAATTCAGTATAATATGGCTTAAGACAAAGAACAGACAATGAAGAGCAGACAAGCAGTTTCATTCAAGCCATCAGACTTCTCACTCACATTTCTTTTCTTTTACTTTAACTTTCCTTTCTTTTTACGTCGAGAGTCTCGTGTTCTAAGTTAAGTTTTTCCACAAAGTTTAACCAACGACTTTTTGCCACTTCAACTTTAAACTCCAGCCACGACAAGAAACTCCATTTGTTTGCCAGCACACCCAAATGTGATTGGCTTTTCCATGACAAACCAGCAAACTCAGAAAACACTTTTCTCCAAGCCAAGGATGCCGACAAAGGATTCCACATTCGAAGATATGATAGACAAGCAAGTACCTTTAAATTCTATAGCTTGAACTGGTGCATTAAATTAATGATTCATGGTACGTTGAGGTCAGGTCATATGAAGTGCATATTTTGCTAGAAATCATGATTATCATTTCAGTCTCTCTTAAAACTTTCTTTCTCACTTCCTTTCTTTCTGGAACTTGTATGAATGTGTGTGTTTGTGTTAGAATAATCAATAAAGTCTCCTGTAGTTTTTTAAAGAGAAGTGTCTTGTATTATGTGCTTATAAATTTAATGCCTTAAACTGTGATCTATTGATACCTTGCTAATAAATGGTGCTTTCACGACAGTTAGATATACATATCTATTACAAGAGCTTATTATGGCCCGAGCAAATGAACGCCGGACGATTCAGTTGCTTGGTTGTAAACTAAGTGACTCTTTTTAAAATTCCCTATAAATTAATAATTTCATTTAAGATGATTCGCTTACATAAATGATGACAGATCTAGTATTTTCTAACAATCCACTATCATGTTTGTTCTCATCTGACATTATAAACTGAACTGAATTGTGGTGAACTTTATATTAAAGTATCCTGATGTACAATCTAGGTGCTGTTGTTTAAACATGCATTGAGGAAAATATGTTAATGTATTTATCTCCACTAGGGATGGGCGGATCGATCCTAAAGTATTGATACTTTCGATACTGGTGTTGTATCAAAAAGATCGATTCTCAAATAGAAGTATCGATCCTATCTGGGTTTTTTTTTTTTTTTTTTGTGATTTTGGGATATTTTAATAATAGTAGTACGCCGTATATTATTGCAATATTTACTTAAAGCTGCAGTCCGCAACTGTTTTTGGTTAAAAATTATCCAAAATCAACTTTTGAACAAGTACATAACCAGCCAGTGTTCAAAACTATCTAATTATCTTGTCTTGATTCACAATGGTAAGCTTGTAATAATGTTTTATAATAAGAGCGTCATGGTGGATTTCCGCTGGAAATTCGAGCATGCAGCAGTTCATCTGTGCGTCATTACGTCACGTCCGTAAACAAAGGAAGGAGTCCCGTCCAGGCAAGTTTGGTTTTATTATGTGAGGAAGCTGCCGGTAGCAGCACATTTATAGCCTTTTCTCACAGCAGTTGAAATAATTAAACTTATCATTTTGATGGCGGATTGTAATCCAGAAAGATCCAAATGACAATCATCTGTGACAACTGGAGATTCAGCCGTAGACAAAAAGCAAAAGACTTTGGACTGTGGAGTGGCTACAGAAATTGAAATCTACAGGTAACGCTAATACACACTAAATACACAGTCACACAGTGCTGATGTTGTTAACAATAACAATTTGAGAACAATATAACTAATAATAATTTGCATGGTTTGACGTGATCCGAACTAAGCGATCGTTAGATTTAATCATCATTGGCAGCACGATTTATCGTAGGCCTAATGCTTTTTTCCTCAGTTGGTCAGAACAAAAGTGGCAGACATGTTATTTACTTGTTCAGATGATATTTTCCAGTGAAAAATCTTATATTGGTCATACTTTCAAGACGTAGAATCTGTGATTCTGAAGTACAGTATCCACACCGGTGCGGTGACTGACAGCAAACATTAGATTCATCCGCGCTGACGAGCTGTGCCGAGGCACAACGCACGTACAGATAACTGTTCCGCATATGACTGCAATCGCATGTTTCAAACAGTGATGGCGACAAATAGGAAAAACTGCGGACAGCAGCTTTAAATAGGAATGGCAATGGGAACTACATCTTCTTCCGCTTGTCGAGACAGTGTTCGCTCACTCTGTCAAAGACAAGCAAGCATGCACAGCGCAGCATTTTAAACGGAGTTGAGTGCGTGGCTGCGGTCATGACTGAAAGAAAAAGAAGCATAATCTGGAGTTATGACACTCCAGTTAACAATGATGAAGCTTCGTGTAATGTTTGTCAAAAAACAATATGCCACACTTTTTTTCAAAAGCAAGAGATTTTGATCAGTCAAAGAAAAACAGGCTGAAGAGGAGAATGTCAACATTCACTTTGTTTCATCTCAAAAACCTATAAAGGGAAGAAATGTAGAAACATTATGTGACAATTATTGAGAAAAAGTTTGTGAGACATGTTACATTTTTTGTTATATTTGTTATATTTTGTTGTTAGCCTACAGTGATATCTTTGTTCATTTAATTAATAATGTTCATAATTTTTTCATGAATGTAAAAAAAGAATCATGTCCATTGCAGTTTATTTAATAGGCCTATTAATAATGATGGCTATCATAAAACAATATAAAATCACTCACATGAAAATATTTAATTGGTATCGGTATTGGTATCGATATCGGCGATACTTGTCTTGAAAGTACTTGGTATCGGATCGGAAAAAAAAATTGGTATCGCCCATCCCTAATCTCCACCCATTTGCCTTATCTTTCAGTTTCCTGTCAGCTGGTTTTGGTGTTGGTATTCCACTCACGTTTAACAATGTGTTGCTCAGGGTATAATAAGGAAAGGTAACTCTTTATCTGGGAGAAAGACCTTAAGTCTTAAGTGACTCTGCCACTCCTGCACGCCGATGCATAACCTCATATTACAAGAAAGACTTTCACAGCCTCTCCTTCACAGCAGTGCATTATTTTTTACAGCTGTTTTTATATAAAGTATGTTTTTCTATTTTACTGTATTTTTAAACATGTAACTTCATAATTAACTTTGTCTGCTCTAAAGGATTTGAGAATCATTATTTTAATCGCTGATAATGTTGTAGCGAATTAAAGGGGAAATATTAATAATTATTAATAACTCAATATGATTTATTAATTATGATTAATTATGAATATGTAAATCTGTTAATCAGATTTACAGGATATAGCTACATTAATCTTAATATTACAATCGATTAACCTGTTGTCCAGGCAACACTTAGTGTTGATTGTTTAATAATTATAAGAAATGTTCATTTCCAGGTTATGGAAAAATAAATTCTTATCGCACCGTGCTACTTAGAGCATAGGTTCGGGGTCTATATCACTTAAGAGGCAATTCATTAGCAGATGGAGTCAGAACCAAACATGTATTGTGCACAATCTTTATTAACTAACTCACAAACACATAACTAAACTAACAAACAAACACATAACATAACATAAACAAAGGGTCACACACATATGTAGGTCAGAATGAGTAATTATAGAGTTGAACCGGAAGAGGTACTGTTACTAGAGCTATAGGAAAAAGTTAAAGACCATCTGGAAAGGACTCATCAGTTTCTTTTAGCAATAGCAAAAGTCTTACAAATCAATACTAAATCGCTGCTTAGCATTAAAATGTACGATACTTGCAAGATGCCTTTAGGCTGAGGAGCGTCAGATCGGCAGGTCGAGGAGAGATCTTGAGGATTTCGTCTGAAGTTGTTGCCAGTCTTTCTGTGTTGGATGTTGAGCACATGGCTGGTTTATAGGCAGAGGCCAGCAGGCCTAAGCCTAGGCCTACCAGGCCTTGGCCTGAAGCAGCCTTCGGCCAAGAGGGTTCTGTTCGGTTGTCCACGAGGCAAGGAAAAAGAGAGGGAGTGGCACTGTTCACTGGTTTTTAACCTCTGGTCAAAGTCCAACCTCTTAGGAATGATGGGGGCCAATGAAGATGTTGTATTTCCGGGTGACACACACCCCCTTGTCAGGGCTTTTATGACCAAGTAAGATTAAACTGGCTGAGCTTTGAAGAAGAACTATTAAAGCTTCTCGTAATACTTATGTCTTGTGCAGGTATGGACATACCGCATACACAAGCATTTAAATCTGCTCGATACGAACGCATAGACACCAAACATGGCATAATTGAAGTTACCTTGCAGGTCATAACATTTAAAAATCATAAAACATGTAAATACAATGAGTACAATACAACAATAGTAATAATGGATACCATTTCCTGGGAATATGTATGTAGAGAATAGTCTGTCTATAAATTAATGCAGTAACGTCTGTGTTCTGTGTGGAAAATGCAGGGAAGATGCAGATTTTTGTGTGTCTCTTTTCTGCTCTCCATGCGGCATTTATTGGTGCAATAAAATTTGTAACTGAGAACTTCTCGGGGGATGGACGCCAGGCCCCAGAGTGAGCTTACAACTATTGGTTAACTAACAAATAATTGTGTCTGATTTGTCTCAATCGTTACAATGTTGAAAGCTAAAGTGATTGTAACTTTCATTTTTCCTAGTGTTCAGGTTATATCCGACATTTTCCTGTCAAGACACTTTTATTTATATAGCACTTTTTACAATACAGATTGTTTCAAAGCATCTTTACAGTCATAACAGGAAATTAATGCAACAACGTTTGTGATCTATATACGCCCCAGATCTGGCTGACTTTTTTATTTGTTTTGCTTCATCATAGGTGCCGCCAGGGTGTGTAAACCACCATAAACTATATAGTGGTATATAGTGATCCTAACCCTACCAGAGCTTTGTGTTACAGTGTTGTTCAGTGTATTGAGAAGGAGTATCCAAAATGATTTGCTGTTGTTGGAAAAAATGGTGACATGGTGGGAGAAGGGTGTTACTCGCTTCTACAGCAAACGAAAAAAGGAGTGGAATATAAAAACAGCAAAAATACTTTTGCACTACAATGCAGAGAGGAGACTTGAATTATGTGTTTGTATTTATGCTTTACTCTGCCAGAAATGTGGGTAACATTTTTATTTGTAATGTTTTTTTGTTTTCCTGAAAGTAGTTGTCCTAATATTTTTTGTTTTGTTTTGTTAAAACCAGATTTCAATGTTTTCATAATAAGAAAGTGCTGAATAAATTAAAGTAATGCAGTGTTATGTTGATTACTTCTATTTAAAAAATAAATTAATAAAATATATATATATATATATATTATATATATATATATATATCTGTTTATTCATAGCAATGTATTGTAGAAACATTACCATACTTCAGAGTATTTCAATTTAGGTAGTGATCAATATGTCTTGTTGTGGAATATATGCAATTGTCCTGTAACAAGTATACCTCTTCTGTATATGAGTTAATTGTTTTTTAATAAAGACGATGCTGCTTTGTGACCACCTGAACCATCACTGATATTGCCTTGACTGAAGAACTTTTTGATATTTATACTTTATTTAATATTTGTTAACAGTGTTTGTAGAATGTGTACTCCTAGAGATACTAATTGTGATGAATAAATTAACTTATAACTCTGCCACACATGGCATTAATTAAGTCGTTGAGCCTGATACAGACCATGGAGAAGTCTTCTGTATGTATTTTAAAGTGCTTATAATTTTGATTAGATTTAACCTGAGAATAATAAAAAAATAAGGTAAATGTGTTTAATTACGGACCATAAAACAGTCTTAAGTAAAGAAACAGAAAAACAGTTTGGGTCTTGTGTCAGTATTGGATCTGCGCATTACTGTAGCTCTTAAAGTGAAAGCAACCTAATATAGCCGCTGCTGTCTGTGTCATTAATGTTAATTAAAATAAAACTGTAGGCTAGTTAAACTTAAATACTGTATCTGTTGTATTTATTTATCCTATTGTCATTTTCTTTGTTCTCATTGTATTACTGACCGTTTACTTGATTATTTATTAGTTGGGAACTTTATACTTATTTTAACTTTATAAGTATTTTTTGCTGTGGTTTGCTTAGCCTATAGATTTTGGTCATGTTGTCCCTCCTAAGTGATCATGTTATTAAAGCTGGTACACCACTGGCCTAGCTATCTATAAAAGCTAAATAAATAAAATGATTTCAGATTTGTGAAGACTTGTGTAATAAGGCTGTGCACCAAACTCAACATCCCCCTTTCCACACCTGAAGAAAATGTCCATAGGTTGTTTTAAAAGGTAAAATGTATCAGAATTTGGTAAGAGACAAAAGATTTATGCATTTGTGTTTGTCCTTTGTGTTATGTATGTAAGACTGTTGTGCATCTAACATAATACATAATCTGGTAAACGTGCCACCACATAATCACTTATTTTGATTGCAAAATTTGATTGATAAATGTGATATCATGAGTGTTTGAAAGCAAGCATTGTTGGGGAAATATTCATGAAAATATGAGAAAAAGAAAATGCCACAATGTCTCTTTATTCTCTTATTTATTTCTGTAGAATAAAGAGATACAGATCAAGAATCAGTAACAAGCTACACTTTTATTTAACATTCTTTACTACTTTAACAAAATGCTTGAGTCACATGTAACATTTATAGACAGCTCAGACTTTCAGACAGCTCAAATTTCAAACATGCATTATTCCTTATTAATAGACGTTCATATGTTAAAGATTTTCATCTTAATTCATATGCTGAAGGTTGGAATCACTTTTTACAAAGCTCTTGTTCTCTTAAGGGAAACAGTAGGAAACCACTGAAAGTGTTGTGGTTATTCTCGCTATCTGCTATCCTCGTGCCAGACCAAAGTCTCACATACACAACATCTCCAACCTCCAGGATCAACACAACTCCATTAGAGGAGGTTACCCGATCCTGAGCCTGATAATCAAATGACACAACCATGTGCTCTCCATTCTTATAAATGGATGCAGTTGCTGCAGTTCCACCATGACCATATACAGTGAATCTGAACATGTACGCTCCTTTCAGTGGGGCTGTGAAAATACCTGAATCAAATAACAAGAGATACAGAATCAGCTGTTTCCTGTATGATTGCTCAATTACCAAACACACTGTGTAATAGTTTAGAAAGATGGCAGATCATTTAATTCTCTTATACACATTACACAACTGCAGAGAGGTCTGAATGGAGCAGAAGGTTTATGACTCCATTTCATTGATAATTACCTGTAACTGGGTTGTAGGCGTTCCCTATGTTTGTGAAGACTTTCTTGTAGGTTAGTGTGATGTCAGTGGTAAAAGGTCCAACATATCCACTGCCAGATTCCATCAGTCCAGCTGAAAAAGCTATTTCTCTGTCTGTTATTGAAAAACATAAGCAATATTGTGTTATATTACTCTATTACACTGATTTTAACATCATTCAAGCACACTTTCACCTCTATTTTCCTTTCTCAACTCCTCCACTTGACTCAGAGTAAGATTTGACATTTCTGTAAAGGAATAAAGATTCTGTTAAATGACATTTAGACTACTAATAGATAATCTAAACAATTTACACAGTATACACCCAGCTTTAACATTTAGACTATGCAATGTATTTAGGATTATTGATAAAATAGTGAATGTTTTGGTGAGGTACCATCATTTTTCTTGTTCATTTCATCCCTCAGTCGCGCCTCTAAAGCTCTGATGTTTTCTTTCTGCTCTGTAACAGTGGTGGTCAGTTCTCTGATGTTTTCTTTCTGCTCTGTAACGGTGGCGGTCAGTTCTCTCAGTGCTGCATGGATGTCAGGGATGCCCAGATCACAGTATTGTTGGCTGTCAGTTGAAGCTTCAGCTCTCAAAGTGTCTGTTTGAAGTGGATTCTGTCTTCCGTCCTCAGAGCTGATCTGTTGACTGATCTCATTCTCATTGAGTCCTCCATCTACCTGCTGCTGGACGACAAACACAAAGGTTTCCAACAGCAGCAGTATACATACTAAAGCCTTCATTCTTCACTGATGTTTGTTTCCAGCTCTTGCTCTGTCATTCCCACAGCCTCTCATGTTCCTTTTATAGTGTTCTGATTTACTGTTTTGTACATGACCTATATTGCTTCAGATAAAGAAAAGTAATTAAAGTTGATTGTGAATCATAAACAAAGAAATGTTCCAGGCTCATTGGACGTTTATCTCTACCCAGGTGAAAAAAAAGTATACTTGAGTGCATTAAAAAAATACTTAAATACAAGCAAGTACATTTGTAGTACATTCTTTATTTTGGCGCTAAATAAAAGTGTCAAAGTTATACACTATAAATACACTATTTTAAAATATATTTGTACTTTCGTAGTACTTCACTGCACTTGGAAAAGTATACTAAATACCACTACTCCTTAAATAGATTTTTAGTGCATTGAAATAAAGTATACTACCGCAATGATATACAGGGGAGTTTTATTAGTGTATTTCTTAAAAGTGTGCTTTCAATGCTTTAAAATTAATTTCAGTAGTCTATCTTAGTAGACTTTTACATAGTAATTCTAAGTTTAAATGACAATCACAAATATATTACTAATGTTCTAGTTATAAGTACATTTTCCCAACTGTGGTACTTAAGTACACTTAATATAAATGCACCAATTAGAACTAACTTTTCAAATGATTTTAAGTGTAGTCAGATAAAGTAAGCCAAATAGTGTTTTATAAGTGCATTACTTAAAAGTGTGCTATGAATGCTTTACATAAAATTCTACTGGATTTTTATATATACTGTCACTAAGTTCAATTTTAATGGATTTTCATGAAAAATACAGTACAAATGAATTGATTAAGGTAAATAAAGTAAACAGGTGAAAAAGACATAGGCCTAGTATTAAATGTATTAAAAAATATAACTGAAATGCAAGTTGTTAATAATACATTTGTATTCCCAACATGCTTATTAAAAGTGCATTAAAAATATTTTGAATTGCATTTTAATATATTTCTAAACAGTATACTAGAAGTACTTTGGTAATAAATATATGCTTAGTTACAGTTTTAACATATATTCTGAAAACAAGCATATTTTTAATACATTTCTAAACAGTTTACTAGAAGTACATTGGTAATATATGCTTCTATACATTTTTTAAAAATATGCTAAACATTTTAAAAAGTATATTTTTATTGAAGTTAGTGTATTTACAGAAAACATATAATTATGTTACTCTTACTTAAAGTATTTTTTATATGTACTTTAAGAAAATAGCAAAAGGATTCAGCTTTAAGTGGGTTTAAATGTACTTAACCATGTGTAGGCCTACTGCAATATAGCCTATTTTAATTTAGAATTTATAAAGATATTTTGAAAAACATTTTAACATTTACAATGTACCAACTTAATGTATTATAAACATTTGTCAACTATTATTAACCATTGCCATAAGCATATTTAAAATGAATATCTTCAGTTTTACTTATTTGTACTTGTAAAAGGTTATGCTACTTAAAAGGCTGTTGTCCATTACATGATATGTTAATTGTAATAGAGTACTACTGGAATTCCCACAAGGATTTCAACATCATATTATTTGAAATGCACCATAAATCAATTTTCCAAAGATGCTTAAAAAAAAAATCGCTAAATATATACTTGTGTTTAAATTTAATCAACACGTGTAACACATGTGACGAAACCTGATTGGTTTCAAGGTCGTTGAACAGCTGTGATTGGTTCTTATGATAATGAGTTGCAGCCTCTCACCTGAGAGAAGCTGTTTACCAGATATGCTGTGCATACGAAGCCTATGTACCTTGAATCTTATTAGAAGACTACATTTAAACTGTTAAATTATATAGACTAGAGCGATCGTGTCACTTTAGAACACTTGAAGAGACCACGCGATTCATATGCATTACTGTTTTTTGCGATGACTTTTTGAAACGTTTTGGTGAATCGTCTTTCATCGGAGGGATATATATCTCTGAGATTTCATGAAAATATCTGAAAAAAGAAAAGAAAAATATGCTTTTCTTTCGTGTGGCTTTTGGAACCCCGTTATTTTGTGACTCCAGGTCAGATTTGTATTTGATTAACTTTACTTTACTGCGTCTTTGTCAACGCAGCTACATTCAATTTGACCAATCAGACGCGATCAGATGAAGATGCTGCACGCAGAAGTTACTGGTAAGTTTTTAGTTGCTGTTTGTATAAAGAAAATGTATGCTGTTTGCATAAATTAAAAAATAAAAACTGAAATCTGAGTGCAGAGATAAGCGAAGAAGAGTGTTTTAATGTCGTATCACCTCTGTTATAAAGATTTTTTTTTTTTTTTTTGTAAAAAACATAATATCCTGTAATGCTCACAGTTTGCTTTATTCAAATATCAGTATCAGTGACTTTGTGATTGAACTCTGCTCACTGTAAAGGGTGGTGTTGGGCTTCTTCTAATCTTATGTTTAGTGAAATTCAAATTTAGTGACGACAGATAAGAGGATAAAAATGGACTCTCGCATGTCAAGCTTGATGAGGATATAGTCAAAAGGTAAAGTAAGAAGTCAACAAAATTCTAATGAATATCACTGCAAATTATAAAACATTGTATATTCAATCATGGATGCAAAACTGTTATTCAATTGTTAATTTTATACAAATTCTTTTTTCCCTTTCACAGATCCTGTGATAAAGCAGCCTTCAAATAGTACAGTGTCTGAATTACAAGACCTCAGTTGCGGAAAATGCAAGTTGTGCTCAAAGAAGTGACCCTCCACTTGAAGATGAAGATGTGACATTTAAACTCTTTTGTTTCTTTGTTTGGTTCAGGCATTTGCATTCTACATTTGTTTAAAAATGCACTTCACCTCTGTTGTTTGTTTTTTTTTCAGTGACTTTTTCCGAAAATTGCATTGTAATTCTTATTCACTTAAATGCTGCTGCACTTTTTATGTACTGTAAGAATAGTTGTACACAATATGTAGTGCATTAAAGCTTTTAGATTCAAAGTGTGTGTGTGTGTGTATAATAATATTAATATAAATATATATATATATATATAATATATATATATATATATAATATAAATTAAATACATTAGTTTGAACACGTGTCAGTGATAACAATTTTTCTCTGGTGAATGATATCATGCTACTGTCACGATCAGCAGTGAGAGTGCCTGTGATTACAACCAGAAGGCACTCCACCCACGACTATTATCACTATCACAGACTCCATTCCCCATAATCCTTTTCCCAGACTAATCGTCCATGATTGTTTACACCTGTGTGTCTTTTACCTCATTACCTCTGCCTGTATCTAGCCTGTTCATTCTGTCTTTCACTGAGGTGAGGTTTTGCTAGATGTTTACACTGCATCGCTGAATGTTTCCTGGGGCCTGTACCATGAAGCTGGTTTAGCTGGCTAGCCAGGTAAGTTTCAGATTAGTTTGCGCCAATCCTGGTTTTAGGTACCATGGAAAGTAACTTGACTTTTAGTGGTGTTCATCGCCATAGTAACTTGCGCTCCGGGGCAGGTTATGTTCTGGGTTAGAGATCTCAAACTGAAATTGGACCAATCAGATGTAAGCTAATGCCGAGTTCAGACTGCACGATTTTAGCCCCGATTTTGGCTCGCCGACAGGTTTTGAGAAATCGCCGACAAATGCCCGAAATCACAGGCAAATCGGTGCTCGTTCACGCGAGTGACAATCACGCAGTGTGAATGAGCAAAGACGTGATCTGAGAGAATCGCAGACGAGTCGCCGACGCCCGTGAGATATTTGGCATGCTAAATATCTGGACCTGTCGGCGATTCAAAAATCCTGCTGTGTGAAAAGTGTTCTGACTGAAAACTACATCGGCGATGACCGACAGCCAATGAGAGAGCAAGGATACAGAGCAGCGGGGAGGTTCGGGGAGGAGTTATAGACCACATTATCAGCAAGCATGGCTTCATTCACATAAACATTACAATTCTATCAAACGGAAACAAAACACAAACATTTGCTTGACCATCCGCAACAGCAGCACATTGAAAAGTTATGTATTTACCTCCAACTCTCATTACAGAACAAACAATCCAGAGTCTCCCCAACCATTCCTTCTCCATATTCTCTTTTCTTTTTCTTGTTTCGCTGCAAATCAGCTCAGAGGGCAATCGTTTTTTTGCAAGCTTCTTGCGGGCTACCGTTTTTAAAATAATAAAAAATAACTCCGGTCCTGCACGCGTGATATCGCGTTGTTTCCTTGTCACATCTCGCGTGTGTTGGTTGTGAAACGTAGTTTTTGCGTGCCAGACAGAGTTGTCGGCGATTCTTCCTATTGTAAAGTCATGCAGTGTGAAACCTTCTGTCGCCGATCCATCGTGCAGTTTGAACACAGCAGCGAAGAATGCTGCCCAAGATAGTCATGCAGTGTGAAAAAGAAACAGTGACCCGACCTACTTTGAAAATCGTGGGCAGTCTGAACTCGGCTTTAGTGACACTGACACCTCAAACACAATAAAGTCACTCCCCAGTTTCTCTTCCTCTAAATTAAAGGTCATATAGTAAAACAAATATTAACGATGAAATTGTCTGGTTTTAATGATAATATAATTATATATGATTTGTATAATTATATGATCTATATTTTTATTAATCCATTACACACACGCAATTTAGTTTAACAGTAGTTATTAAGCACTTAGTTTCAATGAATATTAATATATATAGATCATATGTAATATAAATAAGGTGTAAATATACTCTTTATATATGACAACATGTGACCTTGTATGTTTAAGTCTCTATTGCTATATATTATCAACTATATAAACTAACTTCACAAGTTTCACTTGCACTGATAGAGAAAGATCATTTCTTTTATTTGTCCTCTTTCACAGACAAGTATTTTCCATTAGTGTAAATGCATTTAAATTCTTAATTTTCAGCAAAATACTTTTGAATCGCGCTGGCTCTCTCGCGAGAAGTGAATCACAGTTTATTTCTGTTGCAAGGCATGTGATTGGCTGTTTGCCACTGATGTCACGGATTCATGTGCACGCGCTCCACAAACTCAGGATCAAAGCCTGAGTTGACAGAGAAAGTTGATGATCAGCATCATGGTACCAACAAAGCCGGATTGGAGTGGTTTGGTTTGGTTTTGTCAACTCGAAACTAATCCTATAACCCTGAGTTTGTTCAACTACCATCATGGTACAGGCCCCTGGTTTCATGTCTCTTGGTTTTTGATTACCCGTTTGCCTTTTTGCCTAGCCAGTGGCCTGTTGCATGAAGCTAGTTGAACAAACTCTGAGTTTCAGAGTAGGTTTGGAGTTGACAAATCCAGATAAATCCAACCTGGTTTAGATCAGGATCAACTGTTGCACAACGCTCCGTATAAACTTTCTCTGTCAACTCAGGGTTAATCCAGAGTTTGCAAAACATGAGCACCTTAAAGTGTGACACGTGCGGCAAACAGCCAATCACATGGAACAAGGAGAACGTCAGTTTGATTCACTTCTCGCGAGAGAGCCATGCAATTCATGTCTCTTCAGAAGATTAAGAGATCGTAATGAAAAATATGAAATTAAATGCATTTACAAGGCAGGAATAAACACTGATGCACTGAAAGTTTGAGAAGGCAACTGAAAGAAAATATCTGACTGTATCAATGCATGTGAATCAAACAAGTAGGCCAAATAATATAGTTTCACAAAGAGCTTAAAAGAATACATGCAAGCTTAATCTGTTTAAAAGCTTTATATATAAAGCATGTATTATATTTATATTAATTTAAAAGCAAAGTTTAATATTGTCGATTAATAAAATAGGCCTAATTATATGAATGTGTCATGAATTATTCATAATTTTAATTTATTTATTATAAATATAATACTGTCTCTAAAATGTTTTCACTATAAGATGATTTAAATTTGGAGCGAGAGATACAGGGGGAGTGGCTTTATTGCATCAGATACATGTCACTTTACTTACAGCTGATTGGTCGAGTTTGGGTTTGTGAACTCAGAATAAAACCTGCTCCAGGGCAGGTTATGTTCTGGATTAAAGTTACCATGGTGATGAACACCTAAAACTCAGGATTGGTGCAAACTAATCTGAAACTTACCTGGCTAGCAAGCTAATCCAGCTTCATGGTACAGACCCCTGCTTCCTGTAATTTGGATTATGTGTGTGGATTGTCCCTCTCTAAGTAAAGCTGCGTTTGGATCTTCACTGCGTGACGAATTTTTAGGATTACGAATACGAAAAAACGCATGCGAAAATTTCGGACTCAGCGTGCAAAGGCCATAACTGTTATTTTTCCTCCACATGCAACAACATCCTGTATCAATGCACAAAACGTGTCAACTTGAATAAATGTAATGACATATATAAAAACATAAAATGTAATTATTAACCTGATTTACAACTTGTCGTAAAAGAGTGCCCTAGATTATGGGAAAGTGGATTTATGCATTTATGATAACTTTGACATTGACTTGTGAGCTGTGTTTTTACCTTTGTTAATTATTACTCACTCATAGGTTTTCTTATAAACTGAACTGAATTGTGGTGAACGTCATATTAAAATACTTAATGTACAATCTAGGTGCTGTTGTTTAAACATGCATTGAGGAGAATATGTTAATGTTTACTTTATCTTTTAGTTTCCTGTCAGTTGGTTTTGGTGTTGGTATTCCACTCGTGTTAACAATGGTTTGCTCAGGGTATAATAAGGAAAGGTAACTGTTTATCTGGGAGAAAGGCTTTAACCTGTCACTCCTGCACACCGGTGCATAACCTCATATTACAAGAAAGGCTTTTACAGTCTCTCCTTCACAGCAGTGCATTATTTGTTACAGCTAAGTTTTTCTATAAGGTTATGTTGTTTCATTCTACTGTCTGTATTTTGAAACATGTAACTTAATAAATAACTTTGTCTGCTTTAAAGGCTTTGAGAATCTTTCCTTTTACCGCTGATAATGTTGAAAGCTAAAGTGATTGTAACTTTCATTATTCTAGCGTTCAGATTAAATCCTATATTTTCCTGTCAAGTCACTTTTATTTATATAGTGCTTTTTACAATACAGATGGTTTCAAAGCATCTTTACAGTGATAACAGGAAACTAACGCAACAAAGTTTTGTGATCTGGATACGGCTGAATTTTTTATTTATTTTGCTTCATCATGTGTGCCGCCAGGGTGTGTAAACCACCATAAAGTATGTAGTGGTAAATCAATAATCAAAGTGTATTTTTTGACACATACAGAAGCCAGAATGGTTTCACTTTATTTAGATTTTATTTTGATGGTCCCTTTAACATATTCTGTTGACTATAAGTAATATTGTACCTACATGTCTAATAACTCTCATTAGAGTGTCCGTAGAGTATTAGTAAACTGGTAGGATTATGGTTAGAATAAGTTGACATGTACTTGCAAAGTTACTTATGCCTCGTTTCCACTGAGCGGTATGGTTCGGTTCGGTACAGTTCGGAGCGGTACACCTTGATCAGGCTTGCGTTTCCACCCGCCAACAGTACCCTTACCTGATAGGCGTGGTGTAGCCGGAAAATAGTGATCGACGTCATTCTCGTGCGAAGAAGAAAACAACATAGGGCCGTTTCATAGTCAACGCATCTGTACGCATACGCGTCCCCGAGGCTACGCATCGTTACGCTTCGGCCGCCATTATGCGTCAGTGCGTAGCCAAATGTGTCGTCCTAGTTTTTGATACGCGACGCGCCGATGCACGCAATACTATGGGGGCGACATTGCAAGTATTGTACATTAATTCAAGTATATTGGGTTTACAGAAGAAGAAGGTTTGAATACAATGGCGGGCGAAGAGGAAAAATTATGCGAACTTATACGTATCCCCATCCTGATCTCTTTTTTGATTTAAAGGGCGAACATACCACCGTCTATCTCTGCGTTGCCTTTGTTGCCGCCGACGTAAAATCAGCAGCAGAATACACTCCTCTTCAGTTGCCATTTTGATCTGAATATCACGTGACCCGACTCTACTAATATCACCCGACTCTACTACCCCTGTTGCTGTGAGCGGGGTTTGCATACACGCATCGTCCGTACGCTTGCGTCCACTGTTTAGACTATGAAAGGGAGCGCGTCGCTCGCGTTGCTTGCTCGCGTCGCGTTGACTATGTAACGGCCCATAGTAAACAACAATGGAGGACATACAGCAGATCTTGTTCTCAGCTTGAGACTGTCTGTCACAAGAAGAAGACGAGCTTTGCTTGCTGCACACCAACATTCAGCGTTTCAGAATGCCAAGTACGCAAAGTTCAGACGTCTATGCAGCGGCACCTACCTGCAAGTGTAGAGCGGAGGAGAAAACCCGCGTGATTTAAAAACTATTTTATTGTGTCATGAAATGTAGTTTTAATAGTTTTTCAGGCGAGAATGTAGTTGTTTAAAGCACAAATCTGTGGTTTATTTATAAAGATAGCACCTATTTGAAAATTTGATCTGATGTTGTCGGAGTTGTGAGATCCAGGCGATCACCGGGCGCTCGGTGCTCATGTACCCAGCCGAGAGCAGCTGTACCTTGGCTAGTCCTTCTGACATTTGCCGCTGGCTCAGATGTCTCTGTAGTGGTTAAAAGTGAGATATCATTCATCTTATGTATAATGAACAATCTTTGGTCTCATGAATTTATCATTTGTTCCCGGGCAAATCGTTTTGGCTGAGGGCAAAGTGAAGTTTCATAACTTTATATATTTATTTAACTTTACCGTTGTAGTGCGCTGTACGTTTGACTGAATTGCTTGCTTGTCTTTATTTCTTATTGTATAGCTTCTCATATTTTATACTTATACTTTTATAATGGTTATTATTTTTAATTAAAACTGACTTAAAAAGAGAAGGTTGTTTTGTCTTATTTCATTTTATTATAGGCTACATAGTGAAGATATATTTAATATTTTATAAGATCATATTTTTTAAATAAAAATGAAAAGAGGCAGGGTTGTGTTTTATATTTAGTTTTGTTATATAGCCTACATGAAGTGGAGATAATCAATGCACGGGTTGCCTGAACAACATTTGTGTGGCGCCCTCGTGTTGCATTCCCCTTGTAGCACGCGCAAGTGACGATTCTCTGTCAACCAATGAAGGTTCTGCAGAGTGTAGCTCCACCCTTTTGGTACGGTACTATTGTGCTTGGTACCCCAACGAAAGGGTCCCAAAAAAGTGGTACGGTACGGTTTGGAATTAGGGTACCATTCACAACTTTTGACAATGGAAATGGCAAAAAATGCGTACCGTACCGAACCGAACCGTACCGCTCAGTGGAAACGAGCCTTTATAGTCTGTTGGGGGACCATCGAAATAAACAGTTAGTAGACTCTTTGCTTAAAGGTGCCCTAGAATGTTCTTTCACAAGATGTAATATAAGTCTAAGGTGTCCCCTGAATGTGTCTGGAAGTTTCAGCTCAAAATACCCCATAGATTTTTTTTTAATTAATTTTTTTAACTGCCTATTTTGGGGCATCATTAACTATGCACCGATTCAGGCTGCGGCCCCTTTAAATCTCACGCTCCCTGCCCCCCACCACTAGGGTACCTTTAATATCTACTAATACTCTAATGAGAGTTAGTTGACATGTAGTTGCAAAGTTACTTATAGTCAACAGAATGTCAAAAGGGACCATAAAAATAGTGTTACTGCAAAATGACATTCAGGCTGTTAAACAGGCCTGCAGTAAAAGCTTCAGATCAGACCCTGAGCACACACTGATTCATATCACACAAAGAATGACTGTAAATAAATAAATAGTTCATTATTTCTGGATCTGGATTTATTCCGATTGGAAACCACAGAAACTGAAAATAAATTATATTTTGCCTGTAATTATGGTCACGTTAACTAAATGATCCTTCTCATAATCTTACAGACAGAAAAAAGACACTTGCGTAATAATTTCAAACAGATTTAGGACTGAACAGCACTTAATTGAAGCATTTAGAGTAAGTGCTCACGGGGTCTTTAATTAAAGTCGGCATGAAATCAAAATTGACAACTTATATAGTGTAGTATTTATTATCAATAATTTATCCGTGCATTTCAATATTTTTTTAAAATTCATGTGCCCTCATAATCTTTAATCAAAAACATTAACCTGGGCTGTGTTCAAAATCGCCCCCTATAACCTCATTCACTATTCCCTACATTACTCCACTAATATAGTCCACTGAAGGAGTGAATGAAAATGAGTGAGTGAATTCGGACACAGAGTGCCCAGGAAGTTGTTGCCCCTTTTGCATAGTTTGTGCTTGCTGTTTAACATTTTAGCAAATCTTGAACTCTGTCATGGAAACTACTAGCATGCATAAACCGTACTTAATTTAATAATCAATTAAAAATGAATTTATACCAGTATGGATATCACTCTGTAGCCACACTGGTTCAGGGGTTTGGAAAAAGGTATAAACGAATGATTCAGCTGCGAGCGCCATCTTCAGGCGAGATGCGGGAATTCATTCAAGTTCAACTCGCGACTCTCACAAGCGTACATCAGTTGTACACTCGTTATTGCGGTGCATTGTGGGATTGAATGAGTGCACTCAATAACGTCCACTATGGTTTCAGACACCACTACAAATGGCTGTCCTTTCAAATAGTGCCCTATTTAAGGGTATAGGAGGCGATTTTGGACACGGCCCAGCTCTCCCCCTCAAAACGATTCATTGTCTCTTCCTGTCACATGCTATGGCGTGAGGGCGGAGCTATCTGGAACTGCCAGCAGATCCAGTGACGTAAGGGGTAAATGCCGTCATTGGGGTAAACTGATGCTTCACTTTATAGAGATCAATGAATTAACCACCGCTGATGCCAGTCAACATTGAAATGAACCTGATGGAGGACACACTCAGTCAGTCAGGCTGTGTGTCCACGGGAGCAGAGCAAGAGACCAGAGCATTTTTAGATTCATTCATATGGAAGGCGAGCATGAGGCTCAGCCTCCATAGGAATGAACCGACAAACACTGTCAGTCAGTCAGTCTCTCTTGCAAGCTCTCTCGCCGTTTAGTGCCATTGACCGTCCTCGTCATCCTTAATAAATAAAGTTCTTACAGTAACGTGAGGGTGCTCACAGGAAGTCCGGTGGAGAGAAATCCCCAAATGGCCATTCAGATCTGCCTCCATTTTGTTAGCAATGCCCAACTTCCAACGATCCAATCAATTCCCAAAGTACGAAATCAAGTCCCTCTCTCTCATTTCAGGTGCCGTTTCACTCGGATAGACATCACAGTAGAGAAGAAAAGACAATCGCAACTTCTGCTTCATGCCGACTCTAAGATAAACAGCATTTTGAAAGATTATATAAACCCACATAAACTGATAATGGACTGAGGATAAAAATTCCAGTGAACTGATGTTCAGCTTTCCAAAAGCAATATTCCAACACACGGGAATACATACAAGGTGTGAAACTGCAGAGAATGTATACAATCTATAGTATTTGTTTGTGTGTTCTAGATATTCCTTTTGATGTGGAGGCCAAATCTCCAGTGGATAGTAAAAATGGATAAGAAAATATCGGTCCCCATGAGGAAAACGGCTTAAAAATCATAAAGTGTCACTTGTGTGTTTTCTTCTTCTTAAAGGTGCCCTAGAACCCTTTTTCACAAGATGTAATATAAGTCTAAGGTGTCCCCTGAATGTGTCTGTGAAGTTTCAGCTCAAAATACCCCATAGATTTTTTATTATTCAATTTTTTAACTACCTATTTTGGGGTATAATTAAAAATGTGCAGATTCAGTGCGTGTCCCCTTTAAATGCTCGCGCTCCACGCCTCCAAGCTCGCAACTCTATAATACATTGCATAAACATTCTCGACTCAGCTCAAGCAGTAGCTCACCTGCAAGTTTTTGGGGTTATCAACGTAATTTCTGGCTGCTGTACTACGTTAGTTGCAACTTTTTGGGGGGAGTACTCTGGGCTCTGGCCAAATACAGAGCTCTATTTACTATCTGATATGCATACTATTTACTATCTGATTATTTGTAAGTGTGAACTCTTTATTAAAGTTTGGGAGAAACGCATTTAAATGATCTGACTAATCGTCACATCATTCCAATCAGCAATCAACATGTCTACCCAATCAGCATGAGTGGATACCTATATATGTATTCTGGGTTCAGGCCAAATACCAAGCTTGGAGCCCTCTCCTAGAACAGCATGCCAAATATGCATATGATTTACTGTATCTGATTATTTGTAAGTGTGAACTTGTGAAATGAGTTCTCAGTGCCAAAGACGAAAGAATCCATCCAAGACTTTCATCAGTGACAGGTGCAAAAGAGCACATCTGTCATGTTATGGGGTGCATCAGTGCAAACGGTATGAGTGACCTGCATATGTGTGAAGGTGCCATTGACGTGGTGGCACAGAGACATATACTGCCATCAAGATGACATCCTTCCTGGGAAGCAAGACAATGCCAGGCCTCATTCAGCATGTGCTACAACAGTGTGTTGTAGCCATAAACATCAAAATTTGTTTATATTTACAAAATAAAATAAAATTTGGCCAGAGAAAACATTGAAAATCTTTTTCTCTGTATTTTTTCTCAGTAAAAAAAAAAGGTTAAAGAGAATGAACAAATCACAGATTCTTAATTTTATTGCATTTTATAAAATATCCCAACTTTATTGGAATTGGGGTTGTAGCAAGCAGTTCAAAGCGATATTATAACAAAATTATGATTTAAAAAAACAGCTAGGTTATTTAGCAAATATTTTAACATTGTATAGTTGTATTTAATATTTTCGTTTTCACAAGCTGTCTATACTGTATACAGAAATTAAAACTTTTTTAACTTCAAATGTTTTATATTTGTACTTGAAAATGACTCTTACTAACCTTAATTGGGTTTGTTATCTTGTATTTTAGGCTTATTTTATGCAGAAATTGTGTGTATTCTGCAAGTATGCATATTTGTTGCAAATGTAATTGTTTAGTTTTTTCTTATATAGTTCAGATGTGTGGAAATTTGCTACTGCGTTGTGACTGCAGAACTTTTGGGGACGTTTAAAATTGTGCAAAACAATCCCGCACCTTGTTGATGCCCTGTTATAAAGCACATACAAACAGTATTACTTTAATTTAACATGAATAGATGTTTCTATCTTGAAAGCCATAACAATGTTTCTTTTGATATTTGACAATAATGGAGCTCTGCTTTCATCCAGGTTACATTCGTTGTGAGTAATGCCTAGTTCACACTACAGGACTTAAAACGTTAGGCAGATCACTGTGCTGTTCAGACTACATGACTTTCTGTGGAGTATTACAGTTTTTCTCAATTGCTAAAACACTAAACCTATTGTCTGAACCAAATGCTCAGTTGCCTGAACCACTGATTGAATCAATCACTCTTTTGGCAAAACCATAAGCACTTTTCACCTGTTTAGACACAACTTGCCAACACATTTTCATTGTGATGTACCCGCGCTAAATAATGGTGAGCACAGGTGACAAAAGTCAAACAATTAAAGCACAGATGTCACCACTTGAACACAACAACTCAAAATTGATCACACTTGTGGCTAATGATGTGAGGGAACATATAAAGTAAGCCAGTTCAAAGAGCACTGGTTTGTGAGGCCCTACAATGGATAGAAATCTGAGAGGAAGTTCGTGTGAGAGGAGGTCGAGGTGGTCAGTGAAGACCAAGAACAGTAATATCTGATGAAATCAGAGCTACTGTGATTGACCATGTTCTTGTCCATGGTATGAGCATGAGGGAGGCTGGACAAAGGGTACAACCAAACATCAGTAGATTCACTGTGTCCACCATAATCCTAAGATTTAGAGAAGAGAACCTTTTTTGACATTATAGTACAGTATGTAAATGTTGACAGCAATTACTGTATGACATACTATATACTGTACCACAGTATACTGTAAGTAAATATATGTTTCAGTACATCACTGTACCAATATACTGTAGTATTGTAATGGAGGGTTGGTCTAACTGTTTGTAGGCCTAGTATTCCATGTATATTTTTTGTAACTCCATGTTCTCTTTTGTAGAATTGAAAGACTGCCACATGGGGGTGGGAGGAGGTATGTTCTCCCACACCAAGAGACCCTAATTGTTGATATGGTCCGTGAGAACAATGCTATTAAACTGAGTGAAATTCAGCAGAAGATCATTGAGGACCATGTAAATTTTGAGGGTATCAACAGTGTCAGCCTCTCTACTGTTGATCGTGTCCTCAAGTGCAACAGACTGCGCATGAAACAGCTATACAGAGTGCCCTTTGATCGCAACTCAGACAGAGTCAAAGAGCAAAGATTCCAGTATGTACAGGTTGGCATATATCCAGACACATTCAATGGTGATTACTCTAAGTAGTGATTTACTGTAGTGGCCTAAATCACTTTTTTCCGTATCACTTACAAAACTATATCTATTTCTACAGAGGGTTTTTCAGCTGGATGCAATGGAAAGACCCCATGAATACATCTACATGGATGAAGCTGGGTTTAATCTCACCAAAAGGAGGAGAGGCCGTAATGTGATTGGCCATCGGGCCATTGTTGGTGTTCCTGGGCAGCGTGGTGGCAATGTCACATTATGTGCTGCCATCAGCAATCATGGGGTTGTCCACCATCATGCCAACCTGGGGCCCTACAACACTCACCAGCTCCTCTTTTTCCTCAATCACATGCGAGATGCTTTGTTAGGGCAGCAGGATGAGCATCCCATATATGTTGTTGTTTGGGGCAATGTGAGTTTTCACAGAGCCCTCCAGGGCATGTGGCCTGTGATGTGGATGAAGTCCTGTGACCCAGTACGGAGACATGATGCTGTGGCTGAGTAATGCATTTATTTGTATATTTTTGTACTTTATTTTTACATGGGCTTACTGTACACAAGTGGCAAACGCATAAGATTTCTGTTTTGTCTTTTTGTGCAAGTGCTAAATGCACAGGGGTTTTTTTTGTTTTGCAACATGCATTTAGCCTACAGTGAACAATAAACATTTATTTCTCCAGCTTCATGTCCTGAGCATTGTGTTTTCTATTTTTCTACGTAGTGTTTAGTGACTGTTCAGATTGAACTTGTTTTGAGATGAAAGTTTGGTTTTGCAAGAAGAGTCTGAGGTTTTGTGAATGTAGCTTGAAAATTGGGTTTTGTGTTCACAGTTTAGAGAAAAGGAGAGCAGCTTTCAAGAAATGTGTCTTAGCAATCGAGAAAAACTGTAAAGTCGTTGTGGTGTTCACACTACGTAAATTATCCACAACAATGGGTTACACACAACATGAGCTGACAACAACTCTGATCTGTTGACTGATCTCATTCTCATTGAGTCCTCCATCTACCTGCTGCTGAACGACAAACACAAAGGTTTCCAACAGCAGCAGTATACATACTAAAGCCTTCATTCTGAAACACTTTATACAAAGTTACAAATAGACAGCTCAGACTTTTATACAGTAATCTATTGCAATTTCAAACACACAGTCCTTATTAATACAGGTTCATTTGTTAATGATTCTTCATGATTTTAATCTTAAATTATATGCCGAAGGTTCGGAATTATTGGAATCACATTCTGCAAAGCTACTGTTCTCTTAAGGGAAACAGTAGGAAACCACTGAAAGTGTTGAGGTTCTCCTTGCTATTTTCAAATATTCTCCTGTCAGACCAAAGTCTCACATATACAACATCTCCAACCTCCAGGATCAACACAAGTCCATTTGAGGCGGCCTACGCACCCTGAGCCACTGCTCTTCATTCTTAAAAATGGCTGCAGTTGATGGAGTTCCACCACGACCATATATAGTGACTCTGAAATGTAACGCTCCTTTCAGTGGGGCTGTGAAAATACCTAAATCAAATAACGAGATACAGAATCAGCTGTTTCCTGTATGATTCCTCAATTACCAAACACACTGTGTAATAGTTTTGAAAGATGGCAGATCGTTTAATTCTCTTATACACATTACACAACTGCAGAGAGATCTGAATGGAGCAGAAGGGTTTATGACTCCATTTCATTGATAATTACCTGTAACTGGGTTGTAGGCGTTCCCTATGTTTGTGAAGACGTTTGTAGGTTAGTGTGATTCAGTGGTAAAAGGACCAACATATCCACTGCCAGATTGCATCAATGAAGCTGAAAAGGCAATTTCTCTGTCTGTTGTTTAAAGACATAAGCAAAATTGTGGTTTGTTGCTCTTATGCTTAGTATGTATATACTGATTTTAACATCATTCAAGCACACTTTCACCTCTATTTTCCTTTCTCAACTCCTCCACTTGACTTAGAGTAAGATTTGACATTTCTGTAAAGGAATAAAGATTCTGTTAAATGACAATATTACTGAATTATGCTGAAAATGTATAGATGGAATATATCATTCAAGCACACTTTCACCTCTATTTTCCTTTCTCAACTCCTCCATTTGACTCAGAATAAGATTGGAAATTCCTGTAAAGGAATAAAGATTCTGTTAAATGACATTTATACTACTAATTGTAATAGATAAAAACAATTTACACAGTATACACTCAACTTTACACTAACATTTACATTTGTTTTACTTTGAGGATCATTGATAAAAGTGAATGTTTTGGTGAGGTACCATCATTTTTCTTGTTCATCTCATCCCTGAGTTGCATCTCTAAAGCTCTGATGTTTTCTTTATGCTCTGTATCCGCAGCGGTCAGTTCTCTGATGTTTGCTTTCTGCTCTGTAACGGTGGCGGTCAGTTCTCTCAGTGCTGCATGGATGTCAGGGATGCCCAGATCACAGTATTGTTGGCTGTCAGTTGAAGCTTCAGCTCTCAAAGTGTCTGTTTGAGGTGGATTCTGTCTTCCGTCCTCAGAGCTGATCTGTTGACTGATCTCATTCTCATTGAGTCCTCCATCTACCTGCTGCTGGACGACAAACACAAAGGTTTCCAACAGCAGCAGTATACATACTAAAGCCTTCATTCTTCACTGATGTTTGTGTCCAGCTCTTGCTCTGTCATTCCCACAGCCTCTCATGTTCCTTTTATAGTGTCCTGATTTACTGTTTTGCACATGGCCTATATTGCCTCAGATAAAGAAAAGTAATTAAAGTTGATTATGAATCATAAACAAAGGGATGTTGCAGGCTCGGTAGAAGATTATCTCTTTATCCTCTCTCAGCAGTCAGTAACCTTATATGTGAAGGGAAAATCCCAGAAACCTCCGTCGTGAATTGCAGCTATAACAACTTCAGCTCTTCTGGGAAGGCTTTCCACAAGGTTTAGGAGTGTGTTTATGGGAATTTGACTATTCTTCTAGAAGTGCATTTGTATGATGTTGGCGAGAAGGCCTGGCTCACAGTCTCCGCTCTAATTCATCCCATAGGTGTCTATCGAGTTGAGGTCAGGACTCTGTGCAGGCCAGTCAAGTTCCTCGCTCATCCATGTCTTTATGGACAAACTCGCTCATCCATGTCTTTATGGACCTTGCTTTGTGCACTGGTGTGCAGTCATGTTGGAACAGGAAGATCATCCCCAAACTGTTCCCACAAAGAGCATGAAATTGAAAATGAAATTGTCCAAAATGTCTTGGTATGCTGAAGCATTAAGAGTTCCTTTCACTGGAACTAAGGGGCCAAGCCAAACCTCTGAAAAACAACCCCACACCATAATCCCATAATCCCCAGGTGGCAACCTATCATGGTACTACGCTTGAATTCACTGAGCTCCTGAGAGCAACCCATTCTTTCTCAAATGTTTGTAGAAGCAGTCTGCACGCCTAGGTGCTTGATTTTATACACCAGTGGCCATGGAAGTGATTGGAACACCTGAATTCAATGATTTGGAGGGTGTCCCAATACTTCTGGCAATATAGTGTATGGTGTGCAATGCCCTTGTGTGTACTAATGCAATTTGTGTACACAACAAATGCCTAGAAAGCCACCTAAGAATTGCTTTAATGTGGCTTCCGAATGTTGTTTTAGAATATTGCATGTTGGAATTCCAGTGAGTAAAAGAATCATGTCAATTCTCAGAAAAAAACATTAACACAACAGAACTACTGTATATAAAAGCTATTCACATTTAAATTAAAAGATTTATACTCTAATTTGATACACTACTCCACATTCAGATGGTACTCAACCAAAATGCATTTTTTATTGCCGTGGGCTCCATCGCGGTTCATTTTATTTCTGCTGTTGACCGCTAAGTGGTGCTATAACCATAGATTCACATGTTATGGAGCGGACGTATCACAGCTTGTTTTTCGTGAATAGCAGTCAACTGCGCCATGTGGAGATAAAAAAAATACTATCATAACATTTTTAAAAATCACATCCACATAACTACATGTAGAAAACTAAGCATTTGTGCAAAAATTTGAAGAAATTATTGTAACGAATGTAGCGGTATTAATCAATTTATGGATGAAATATAATAATAATCATAAGGTTGAATAATTATGATTCATATATCGACCCACGGGAATTAAACATATATTGTGAATCAATTACAACGAATTATAATCATTACATATATGATTAGTTCTGTTTAATGATTATTTAGAGAAACTGTTCGTTTGTCCAGCAAACTAAGTCCCTCACAGAATATTATAAACAGAGTTATTCTCTGGCCATGAAAATAACTCAAAGCATAAGCGATCGAAAAACGTTAAAGTGACTTGGTTTTCCGCTGAAAACAAACAGAACAATCGAGCGTGAATAACGTTTTAATATATGCAAACTACGAATACAGAGGTTATACATCTAATATATATATACAAGGAAATCCACACCTATGTACAAGAGTGGAAGTAGAGAAGGAAAGAGAGGAAGCAAGTAGCAAACTCACAACCAGTCCTAAGCCAGCACGGAAATCAGTTTCATCATCTAAGATTGAGAAACGGCAGTATACTTGCATTGATTGTGTGTGTCGATTTCAGGTTAGCTGGTGCAGTTCGTTGGCTTCCTCCGTTCCGCGGGAAGGTTTAAACTGAGGACTTGAGAGTGAGTTTCGCTGGAAGATGGCGGTCCCGAAGCTGAGCGTGATGGCAGCGCGTGGTCACCGGAGATGTCCGGGAAAAACGTGCACGAGATGCTCGTGGACAATCGGGGAACACACAAGAAATTGCGTCTTCTTTGCTTTTATGACAGATAGAAGACACACCTCCTGAGTGGGGTAGCCAATACATGGGTGCAAAGTTGCGGGAAAGCTTTCCCTTTGTTTGGCCTCACGACTTAATCCAATTTATGACTGTCATCAATCTCCAAATGGAGTCGTTCTTCACAGTATCATTAACACATAGAAAAATGCATTTGTCGCTGTGTGACATATCTCAGTGAATAGCTCGTGTCCTGAGCTTTACGAGAGACCAAACTCGATAGGTCAGAAAGCATACGCTACATATCAAAATTGAAAGTGAATAATGCAACACGAATAATCATGTAACTTCAAAAACGTCATTGAATTCCGAGTATGAGACATTTAAATCATCTGACTGCCCCATCCCACACATTTTATCTTGTTATGTTGAATCTGCTGAGTATTTTTCGATCATAACAAGGGCAGATTTGAATAATAGCAGAAGCTGTTAAACTGCTTTGTTCTTAAAGAGATTTTTAGACTTGTAATCTCCAATCAACATACTTATGTAGCTACTCTGTCGGTATGTCAAGACCGTGTGCTGTGATTACAAGCTCATCATCTTCTCAGTAGTCACAGGCAATACACTCTATGTTTTTTCTACAATAAGAGATCATATGCACAAATGTAAAAGTTTACAAATTCCTGACTCAAGCACATAAAAAAATAATAAACAAACGAACCTGTAACACCATTCTGCATCACAGATGACTTGGATGGTCATCCTCAGAGTCTGAGAGCATTATTTAAAACATAAGGCTTCATCAACACATAGAACTGTATCTACAAGGCATATATATTATACATGTATAATATATGCCTAATATAATAAAGCATCACAACAGATATATCATTGGATTGTGGCTATCAATTTCTATTATTTTTTTTTGTGTAGTTCCTTATTAAAACAGGGTTCCCACTCGCCCTGGAAACCTTGAAAACCTGGAAAATTGATGACAAATTTTCCAGTCCTGGAAAACACATGGAAAATTAGAGAAAATGTAAAATGTCCTGGAAAATCTTGTTGTCCTGGAAAATAATTTTTAAAAAGTTCTTGGATTTTTCTTAGTCGAGAACAAAGAGTTTACTGGCCTAAACAATCACCATTTTTGCAGAAAGTGCAATGTTCAGGAATGCTGAGTTTTGACACGGGAGAGTAGTATTTTCACTGATGTCTAGTCTTGTGTTGCCACTCTCAGCAGTTAGCTAATGTTATTAACTGCTCAGATGCATGCAGCAAATGTTAAGTGGTAAAATCTACGTAATTAGTAACTTGCTAACTACAGCGCTTGCATAAATTATGCAAGTTGATTTTCTTATCATATTTTTTTTTTACAAGCACATGTTACCATTTCCAAACCAATCAATAATAACTACTATTAATTTGTATTTATCATTATAAGTGATAAATGATTGTTCATGAAGGCTGGAAATGAAAAACGCCTTATATTCAGGTGTGCATAATTATTAGGTATGTTTCTTTTACAGATAAAATGAGCCAAAAAAGAGATTTAACTCAGATGAAAAATTAATAATGGCCATAAGAAGGATGCAATACTAATGCAATACTAGAAATTGCAGTTAAGGCATGACCATTGGACGCAAAATGCTCATTGGGTCAGCAGGGTCAGACAAAAACAGGTGGAGAAGAAAAAAACATGTTAACTAAAATAATTAAGAATTAAGGTGAAGAATTTGTGAAACCATCAGGATCACTTAGTCTCCAGCGCCACCACCATTTTCCAGAACTGCAACCTACCTGGCGGTGCTCCAGAAAGTGTGAGATGTCAGGATCTCAGACACTTAGGTTAGGTAAGAATCCTAAAAAATGACCCCATTAAGAATCACATATGAATTGGTAAGTAAAATACAGACGACTGATTTTTTTTAGTATAGGCTTCTACAGACAGTTGAGGGTGACTCTTGAAGGACCAGCACCATATACTTGTACCTGTTTGAAGAATTTATCTTCGAAAATCATGACAGTCAGGTGTGAGTATTTTTAGGGATCCATCTCTTTTTCCTGACTACCCGATCTAGTGCAGACCTAATAATCTCCAAAACCTACTGCCAAAAAATAGATGTGTGCATTACAGGGGCAAACGACTAGACCTGCCCACATATATTTTATTACGTGTATGGATTTCTTGGTTGTTCTGCCTTTTGTTGTGACTAATATTTTTATTTTAATAGTAAAACAAAACATTAAAAATAGTTCTCGTCGCAATTGCAAGTTTACATATTGTGATATTGTAACCCCTGTCTCAGGGTTAACTCTATGGGGGTTTGGATCACACTGAAAATATCAACCTTCTAAGTTTGTTCAAGGAGCTTTAGGTATTTTACCCATTTAAGCCAAACTCTCAGTACTGATGTTCAACTGAATATGATGAAAAGAAACAATAAAAAAAAAACTAATGCCAAACACAAGGATTTAAGTTAGCCAGAAAATATATTTTGTGAGACAATCAATTTAAATGCTTTTTGTTCTGGCACTTAAAAAAAACAAAGCGATAACCATGGATGACACTCAATCTCCAACAATTAATTGAGCTTGATAACAGTAACAATAACAACAATGCAATTGTAACGTAAATCGGGGGGGAAAAAATGAATAATGTTTCAGTCCCATGTAATGTGTAAAAAAAGTGTCTCAGTCCGTGTAATGTGTGTAGGAAAAATGTCTCAGTCCTACCACTTCACCAGAATAACCATTCAGTTAATCGAGTATGGAAGAAAGAAGAGCTGATGAGTTGATAAAGAGAAGAGCGCGACGAAATGATGAAGAGCTGAAGAGTTGATAGAGTACGACGAAAGATGAAGAGAATGTGTTCCGGAGGAATCCACTCAGATGTTTCCGGTCCAAATGTATCACCAAACAACAACAACAAAAAAAAAACAGTCTGCACAAATGTATTTCAAATGATTACATCAACAACATCAGAACACATAAACAATTCCTTGAAAAAGAGTCACATGTATTTTAACTAATTTTTTTTCCCCCTCACATATGAAAATAAAGTTTATGAAACAAACCTGCTTGAAGAACATTTTTTCCAATTTGAGAGCTAGAAATGCATTTTTACATAAATCAGTTTAACACAGTTACATTTTTAACATTCGTCAGTTCACTCAACTTGTGGGAAAAAACACCAAATATATGAGAATCGCACACCTTGTGCTCCCCATGACTAGCAAAACTAGCATTTGTGGTGCTATACTTAGCACTCTCTCTTAGCGCCCTCAAACTCTCATATGAACATTTAACAACATTTTTCTTTGACAGGAATACATTCTGACTGGTTTTGCTCAAATAAAAACACAATAGGACAATAAAAATTTCTTTACGAGCAAAACTCACCAGAATGTCTCAGAAAGTCACGGAAACATAAGTCTTCAACTTCTTCCACAGCGTTTCAAATTCAACCTCCCAGCTGACATATGAAACAAAATCGCTATTCAAAGAATCGAAAATCAGAATTACTCACACTATGCGTTTTGTCCGTGCTTCATCGGTCTTTGTCAGACACGTGATTTGTGTGTGTGTGTGACGTCAACCAGGGCGGCGCATATTTAATTGGTAGTCCCCCCTGCTGACTGTAGCTGCGTCCGAAATCGCATACTTCCCTACTATATATAATGCGAAAACAGTACGAACCGAGTAGTATGTCCGAATTCATAGTATTCGAAAAACAGTAGGCGAGAAGTACCCGGATGACCTACTCTACAAAAAAGTGCGCGGGGGTCCCCTCCCCGAATTCTGTAGTAGGCAGGTAAGGGGAAAACGTGGACGCTGCTGCTAAAAAAAAAAAAAAAAATTCCCGTGAAGGGTCTGTGGCAACAAACTGAGTCCGAAAAATAAACAGATCCAGCAAACTTTTCGTCGCCGTTAAAAAAATAAATCGACCTCAGTTATGGTTCAATCGCGTTTGCACCTGGCCACTGCCGCTGCCAAAAAAAAAAAAAAAAAAAAAGAAGTCCGAAACTTCGTTCCAGTCAAAAAAATATATTCAGATCAGATATAATCGCTGTTCCTGCTTTTTTTGCATCCGTGGCCACGCATTTTTGATAGACGTTTGACAATTCAGAAGCCACACCAAAAATAAAAACTCGCAGCGCGGAGGGTGTCGGGCAAAAAATCCACAGAAAAAATACCGATAACATATACACAGCGTTTGAAGCCACGCAAGATCTTTACCTAACAGCAACAAACAGAACAGCGCTGAATGACAACAACTTAGGATCCAAAGAGAACCGAATCTAAAGCAGATTGTGCCAAAGCATCCCCAGACCACCTGACATCCTGCAAGTAAGCTTTGAAACGCTCGGATAATCCCCACTCCTTGATGCGGTGACTTCTCCTTTTCTGCTCTCTGCAATCTCGGGATTGAATGGACCCTATTTCCTCTTTTCGTGTTTTCTCTTTTCTTTTTTATTAAGAAGACGGAGACAACTAATACTCTGCTCACGGGTGCTTGAAGCTTAATTTTTTCTGTTTTGCGATTGTTGTTCGGCAACAATCCTTCATTATTACCCATCCTCAGTGTGCTCAAGGTCTCTGGTGCGTGACGAATTTTAAAAATCAACCCAAATTGCGATCCAGAAAAAAACGCATTGCGAAAATTTCGGACTCAGTGGCAAAAGGCCTTAGATGCCACAGAGCGGATCTTCAATTCGCAACTATGGGCGGAAAGCGGGCGATATCAGCTCATGTCAATTCCTTGACGATACCACAGGGAAAAACGGTGTATTGTGGTTACCTGGGCACTTGTTTACATAATTAAGAACGGCTGACTTATTGAAAGTGTTTAAAAAACAATGTCATGAGAAGATTAAGATCGGCTGTAAACGATGTTCAGCTTATTACTGGTGTAGGGGGGGGGGGGCACCATCAGGGGGTGCTAACACAACTGGCTTTGTGAGCAAAATAACGTTACACCACGTGCTTAGATATCAAACACTGTGTTTATTTAAGCAAGTGCAAAAGAAAAAAAAAAAAACAAAAAAACTTCGTTTTAAGCAGTTTTAAATGAGATTAAAAACTTAACTGACAGCAACATTCAGGCTGCAGTAGAAGTGTAGAGCTCAGTTTGTCGATTTTTTTTTTTTGGCCTGATAGTGTGTTGTCACTGACTATTAACTGAATAACAAGGTTTATAGTGTAATATATAAACTCTATATAGTGATGGGGTGGGGCTCGCTCCTCTCTGTCCGTTCTACACATGATTTATTTTATATATAAGGTATTTTCAAGTTTGTTTATTTATTTATATTCATGTCTTTTTTTGGTTCTCATGTATTTTGTTGCAATCATTTTGTAACACATAATTGACTTACTTTCGTTGCCTTCAAATTCAGCTCTGGAATCTGTCTTCTGTCCTTGATATTCCCAGATGTATTTTTTTTTTAAATTCTCTGAGTTAAATTTTCCTAGTAAAATAACGTTAGGTACGATTATAATTTAGACATATTATAAACAAGCTTTGAAGAAACAGCGTGAGCTGCGCGGCGGGCTGGACGCACGCCGAAAAAAAAGGGGGGGGTCCTTTAGCTGTGTGATAGAATCGACAGTTAAAACCAGATGAAAGCGGTAAGATTAATAAAAACATTCTTGCGCTGAAAGCGGGTGAGCAGGGCCCTTTAAATTTTCCCGCTGGGTTTGACTACTCATTAACACGGACAATATTAACATGGCGTGATGATTAGTACAAATAAACCGAAATAGCCCGTCAATAAAAAAAAAACAAATCAAAAAAGGGGGGGGGGAACTACCCGGGAGAGGTGGAAAATCACCTATATAAGGGCGAAAACGTACTGTTTTAACAGTCGTGACGTACGTTCAATACATTCCAATGTATTTACTACTCATAAAACGGCGTGTGCGATTTCGTACGCACCCTGAGAGAGATGAAGTTGCGTTCTCACGGGTCGTATTTTTAAACCGGTATCTTAAATGACAACACGTAACTTTTATATATTCGGAGCCTTTTCAGCCCTTTGACGTGGGAATTAATAGCGTTTCCTTTTCCCCCCACCCTGTTGGCAACCACTCATCAACGCCTCAAATGAAGTCGCCGGGGTCCTGAATATTTTACACATCTGGTCTTTATCAAAAACTCCCCGCTTCCACGCTCTGTAATATACATTCTCCTACGATGACGTGAATGCGTTTGTTTAAACCAGCTATACCGCAAATCTCAGGTCGTAACTACAAGTAATTACGAGTAGGCCCGCGTTACACGCACATTGAAAGAGAGTACCGAGTCGAGCTATACAAGTACATAAAACAAAAGGGAGTCGTCAAAAATAAAGAAGTCAACCATAAAACTGGTGAAATGTCATAAAAAAAATGCGATAAACACCAAAGATGCCAGGTACCGTTTATTTGGAGAAACGCAACTGTCATCCATAACATATCCTTCATAACATGATCTTACGAGCTGACTGCATAAAGTTGGATTGGCTGCGACCGACCCCGCATTGCCTACATAAATCCCCATACTTAAATAGTATAGAGATCGGGGGGGTCTAGGATCTTGTTTAGGGGTATAAACTGATATACTAGTATAGACAAAAATATTAAAATTATAAATCCCTCGAAGCCCCACGACCAATTTCACTAATGGTTTTCTGTATGCTGAACGAAGGAGGACTGCGATAAAACACAGTAGTAACCGTAATGATGATGTCGTGTTAACTATATATCTAGTGCATGATTAAGTATGGTTTAGTGTTTGTGATCAGGAGAATTTTTGAACATAATACTAATCCTACCAAACCTGTGTTAGGGGGTTAAAGGATTCAATAAGCAGTTATGTTAGATTCTTTATTGCCTATGTACAAAACAATGATACACCTAAACATTGTTCCAATAAAATGCAAAAAAAAAAAACACTCAGATCATCAATCGCAGTAATGTAGAGATTTAACTCGTGTCTAATTTATTGGTGCAATGAAAAACTTCTGGTTGTGTTGTAAACCTTCAGGAGACGGAACCGACGTGGCATGGGTGTTGTAAAAAAAAAAAAATACTTATGATACCTCCACGTGGCGAACAAAAAAAGCGGGGGGGGGGGGGGGGCTCTGTGTTGTCATCGGGTGGAGGGGGGGAGGGGGGGGGGGGGTGATCAGGGGGGATCAGAAAATATTGGGTCTCAGGGTTGGGTTGGGGATTGGGGAAATTATTATATAAAAATAATATACAGAGGGGGGGAGGAACACGAGCGCAAAAAATTACAGGCGGGGACAAAATACAACAAGGGGGCGAAATACATCCCATCAGGGGGGGGGGGCCAAAGGGGGTGAGGTGGGGCGTGAACATAACATCGCGGCTGATATGTGAAAGCCATGTAATATACGGTTTGACATGGGGTATAACATACAGAAACGTCAAATAAGGTAATTCTAAGATTTTGGAAAGTGTCCCAGAATTCATAAGTACAGTTAAACCGTCCAAGAGAGGCCAGATAAGCGAGGGAAATACACAATGATCCATCATTGAGTAGAGGTAAATATCTTAAAATGTATAATGTATAATAACACAGTCTTGTTGCGAGAACGGTGAAACAGGGTTCTTTATTTCAAATAAGTATCCTGGCATTTTATATTATAACCTCACTGCATCATCCTCTTCACGGCTAATTTAAATATCTGTTTACAGAATCGTAGAATTATAATTATCCCTTTTAATGCTAATTTGCTATACCTGTGAACTCATAAATAAATAAATCTACCAAATCCACCCTGGTACACATTTGTTTTGCATACTTGCAAAAAACTGGGCTGTAAAAATGGGTGTTAATAACAAGAAGACAAACAGTTGAAAAATGTAATTTTACATGCTTTAAATATTGTTCATAAAAAGAGATGTTCAAGACTGTATAAGCATGCACACGTTTCTACAAAACACCAAGGGAGGGGAAGGAGGGAGGGGGGAGAAAAAAAAAAAAAAAAAAAAAAAAAACAAGCAAAAAAAAGTGAAGATGGAAAAAATCAAAAAAAAAAAAAAAAGGAAAAAAGAACTACAATTCTACAAATATTCAACATTCGCTTCAATTTTAGGTTTCCTTTCTGTCAAATCCTCTCAAAACAGTCAATAATCTGCCTACTCTCTGTATTTAACAAAGGAACATATTCTGTGCAAATCCATCCTTCGTGCCCTACAACTGAAAAGCTTCAAGGTTTGCATATGATATGACACATTTCATTAAATGTTCTGTCTCAGGGGAAACATGAGAAGTTTTGTGCAGGCAGATCAAAATCTGAGGTACATTAAGGTTCACAGTTTGAAATTGTCAAAGGTTTCGTAGGTTGTATTCGGCGCCTGTTATTGCTTAGTATGATATTATTATACTCTCCATACAGCCTTTTTTAAAGTAGGAAACCGACTACATCTAATAATCTCGTTTAAAGTTTGTGACATTTTCTATCGTGGGACATATTATTGCGCTTTTCACTCAACCAAAGTGTGCCATTTTTACAATGAAAAGACCAAAGAAAACTCTGATAACTGATACAGAATTGTTTGGATACCTCAAATGGCGGCGACACCCATATGCACTTCGGTTTTTCACTCGTTTGTGAAAAGACCGAGTCACATTCCCTCTGACGCTATAAGGTGCCCCAGAGGATAACGCTTTTTTGTGGCCAACCAGGAATTAGCACGCGCACGTAGGTTACCTCCCTCGGTCAAAGCCTAGCATTTTCATCCCCATAGACTTTTGGAAAATCGCAGAAAAATAAGCTCTGTGTCTAACAGGTTTATGACACTTACACTTTTGTCTATCAAGATAATCTTTACAAGTTAACACAACATTTATAGATTTGAAGCTTAAATAAAGTGGTCAATATACAAGGCTAACAGTAGGCTATAAACGGACTACAGCACACCTGGTCCGCGGATCACGTCATCACAACAAGCTTCCTCAAACTGTATTAAAAAACAACTTTATTTAAAACATGCTCGCTGATATGATCTGCACTGTGCCATTAATACTATCCAATTTTCATGAGAAATGCTGTCCAAAATGTCCTTTTTTAAATGATGCTAAAGTCTAAAGTCCCCCCCGCCAAAGGAAGTAGTCCCTTTTAGCAATTTGTGAGCAACTGCCGATTTTAAGACACAGTAAAAGTTAAAAAATCACAAGTGGGTTATAACAGGTGTTTTATTCATAGATCAAACGTGAAAATTTAGAGGCTTTGTTAACCACAGACCTTATTTCAGGCGATTTAGCAAAACCCCATTCAAAAAACCCATAGACTTGACGGCGTTGGAACCTAGACAGTACAAAGAATGGACACAGCATACCCACCATAACAACACAACCATTTACGCAAAAACCGTAAACAACGTCAACGAGCGTAAACCCAGTTCCGGTGTAGCTTTGTTGGCGGAGAAATGGCAGCTAGTGTTTTCGACGAGCCTGATTTTCTTCCCGAATTCACCACGCCGCTGTGGTGTGGAAGTGTTGGAGATGCATTCGTCTACTAAAGGGAACAAATGGACAAGGATATAAATTCTTCCCACGAAGAGTTTATCCACAATTACCAAGGTAAGCTTTAGCCATAGCCGTATCACCGGTTATAACTTTGTTTACGTAACTGTGTAAATCTTAGGTGTTGTGAATTTGTAATAGGTATAAACATCGCACTGAATATGTTGTGTGTATGTTTAAGTGAGAAGGCATGAGATTAACATAACAACCAGTAATTTGGTGAAGCTGTACTAGGTAAATGTGAAATGTTACTGACATTGTCTTGTAAAGTTGTGTATTTCTCTGAGATATCACGTAATGTTTTCTTGTTGCATGCGGTTTAGTATCAAATATACCCAGGGACAGGTAGTAGTGAGAGGTAGATGCTTCAGGTCAATGAGAAAGAGCGAGGAGCCTCACAAACTGGAGGTTTGAATATAGACAGAATGCCGGTTGGCAAAAGTTACCCGTTCTTTCGTGTTCACTCTTCTTGCTGCGGTTGCGGCACTTTCTTCACTTACTATTATTTTACTGAAAGTAGGGTGACCAGACGTCCTCTTTTTTCCGGACATGTCCGCTTTTTTGATACCTATATAATAAATAACATTGAACATACATGAAATGTAATCATATTTGCATTATGTACGCGGAGCTCTGCACACCCATCCCATTACTCTCTCGAATGAAATATCTCACCAACCTCACTTTCACCAATGATATCTTTTTTTTTTCCTTTTTTTAATACCAACTCAAATATAATAAAAAAATACACAAAAAAAAACGGACACTACTGAAAGAGTTATGTGGGGATGCATTTGTAGTATATTAGTGAACATGGATGCGCGGAGCGACAAACGTAATGGTTCAAGTAGACATTAATTAAAGTAAGAGCGTTTAATACTTTGTGTCATGGGGGTGGGGAGATAGCTCGCACTCAAGTAGGCCATCACAATGAAGTGTCGCGAAGGAGAAACAACCGGTGATAAAACTGGGGCTAAATTCCTCCATGGCGAAAAAATTGGGGGAGTATACGTGTACAACAAGGTAAAAAGTAAATGGGGGGGTGACACAAAATACACATAGTTGGTATACCAAAGAAAGGGATCGGGGGGCGAAAAGGTGGGCGCAAGGGGGAAAAAAACAGTGCACGTGGGTGTATCACAAAAAAGCTGGTCTGCACTAATATGCCGTCGCCACCCCCCCCCACGTGGCTGCACAAGTGCTGCAAAGTGGCACAGACCAAGAACAAGGTGGGTTTGTGTAACATTCTTCTATTTTAAGAACCGATTTATCTATACAACTGTAACTTATTATAAAACCAACCCCCAGTATGACTACGACTGTATTTCTTTTTGTCGTTTTTAAAATCACAACTTTTAAGGGTCCATCTGAACCCCTGAGCCGGTTTATTGAGCTGGTGGTTGCAAAAACCCAAACATTGGGGTTGACAAAGGCGTCGTGTGAGGTCCCACTATACAGGCCATATAACATGTGTTAATTATAAACATTTTTAAGTCGCGTGGGAAAAAAAAAAAAAAAAGGGGGGTTTATAAAAATAAGCGAGAGTAAGTTCAAAAGGGGGTAACATTTTTTTTAATTTTATGACTAACACACATTAGGTTCCTGGGAAATAACACAGAAGAAGAATAAAATTTAATGTAGTTATGGCACTCATGTCTAACGTTTCTTTTCTTTGTGTGACCAATAATCTTGTGTTTCTCCCTTGTCTAGGACCCCACTGCCAGATCCATATATGATGGCATCTGGAAGCAAATTAAGCCAGGTGTCAGCCCCCAACCCTCTCATGCTGTTGTATTGGATGGGGTTTCTGAGCGAGCTGACGCCATCTAAATTTGGGTCTGTCCCCCATCGTGATCCCCCATGTCCTTCCTGCTGTCCACCCAAGAAGGGTCCAGTGACCTCCCTCCTACACAAAAATACATCCTCCTACCCCCTGGCTTCCAATTCCATTCCCCTACCTGTGCTGCAGCTACACCTTTTTTCTTTTTTAGGCCAGGTTTCATTTCGTGCCCAACCTTGCATCATTTGAATGCAGCTCCGTCGCTTGAGTGTCACACCCAGGCAGCAGCTGTCCTGCGAGATAGCAAAAGAACTCAGGCAAAACAATCCAAGTCGCCTGCGTGACACAGCTAACTAACGAAAAAGCTACGCAACCAGGGGGGGGAAAAAAAAAAAAAAAAAAAAAAAAAAAAAAAAGGGGAAAAAAAAAAGGGGGGGGAAGGGGGGGGGGGGGGGGGGGGGGGGGGGGGAAAGAAAAAGAAAAAGGGGGGGGAAAAAAAAAAAAAAAAAATAAAGGGGGAAAACGAAAAAAAGAGGGGCTGACTGCTATTAACGTTTTTTGTGATGCTTGTGGTGTAGGTGAGTAGGGGCGTGTCGTGCAAGCTGGAGTCTGCAGCATTCAATGATCAGAGGCCCCAAAGCAAAACACTGCAATGAATCTTGTCTACTAGTGAGCCTGAATTGAAACTGGGCAAAGGCGTATTTGTGCTAGAACGGTTGCGAGTTAACAAAATTTTATATAATACCAGCGCAGGGGTTGAAAAAGTTGTGCGATACCTTCACCCTACGCAACCACATCTCATTCGGGCTCGTTCCCATACGGGAAAAAAATCGGAGTGTATGACCCTCTTCAGATCTCCGGGACACCATTTTGGCCTGGTTGAGGGTGCAGAGCATCACAAACCCAAACTGACCATCTCAGGTTGCTCACCTCAGGCAGGACGGCCACGCCAGTCTGAGCGTTCACATAAGTACTACTGGCAGGTTCAGGGCCAACTGGCAATCACACAGGACTGCCATGGTGTGACTTTTGTTACGATACCCTATCACTTTAACTGTGGAAAGAATTTGGCGTGATGACTCATTCATAGCGGAAATGAAAGAGAAATTGGATATATTATTATGGCACATACATGAATGCATACCTTGAATTACACTAATCTTGTCTTTACCAATCAGTTTAGCCTTCTGTCTTACTGTTGATAATCTGTAATGTTTTTTTATTGTAAATGTTTGATGTTATTTGAGTTGTTATTAATCAGTTGATGTTACATACCAAAAAATTAAATGATGCACAATTTTGACCAAAATTGTTTTATTTGTTCATCGAATTTTTTAGTGAAATCAAAGTCACATTTCAACAGAAAAATATTAAGAATATAACAATTATTTAATTTGATTTTTAAGAATATGTGGGAACACTAAATTATTTACATACTATTTACACATTATACATTATTTACATACCAAACATTAATTCACTCTTCAAAACAAAAGGTCCTTGATAATTTGCCAAAACACAGCAGTTAAGCCAGATCTGATCACACACTGCCAATCAGTGTGAGCGGCACGGGAGAGTCCCAGATGTGAAAGGACTTTATCCTACCGATCACTCTTTCTACTATAATTCTGAGGCGGGCAATGGCTTGGGTTTGTTCCGTTTCCTCCTTGCTGAATTGAGCTGAACGCTTAAAAGGTGATAGATTCAACGTCAGCAAGGAGGTCTTGAATGAGGAACCCTTTGTCCGCCATGACATTGTCTCCTGGCTCCAGCAAGGGAAGGACTCCACTGATCCTGGTGATCTCCTTATCCGAGATGCACCCAGTGTACAGGGGTGAGATGAATGTCACCAAACCATTGGGAGCAACTCCAATTAGCCCTTTCAATGTGTTTTTGTTTTGTAACTTGAAAATGTTTCTGACTGTAAGGTCAGGGATGAGGCTGTCTCCAGGGCAATTTCTGTGCAGTCGTATCACTCTGACATTGGGACAGTACCTCTGGAATTTAAGGGGCATAGTGGACTTAACCTTTTCCCTGCTTATCCAGATGGGAAGTGAGCTCAGCATCATAAAAATAATAATTGGCCCAGGTGATGGTAACCCTGCTAACCCTGGCAATGCTCACATTAAACATGTCAGCAATGAGCTGCTCCTTCATGCAACAGCCGCATGGAGTACATCAAGAACTCATCTATTAATGGCATGATGCGTGGTGGGCTGGGATCTTCGCAGCCTTCCTCACCTGCCCTCTGTGCTTTTCCAGTACACCAGTCTAAGTGCAGATGGTGCAATCGACTCCCAAAAAATAGTAAAAACACTCTCGGATGGAAATTTGGTGTAGAAACGTATTTGGTCGTCCGACGAACAGTATCGGCTGAAGAGAGTAGGGGGTGGTAGACCAGTTTTTGCAACTTGGCTTCTAAGTCATGGATGTAATCCAAAGCCTCATCCAGAGCACCTGTAAAGATAAGAAAATTAAAAACCAGTCTTAACATATTTATGCTACC